>CAIGRB010150412.1:40004-58682 GCA_903798255.1 Fraxinus quadrangulata
AAAAAAAAAAAAAAAATATTGTAAGCAACAAACTTGGGGCAGTGATATTGAAATTTGAGATTACGATCATTGCAATGGGAGATCGTTGGCAGGGGAGGAGCTAGGGGCAGCCTTGGGATTTTAGCAAGGGGTTGACCAAGCCCTTTTATTTGTGTGAAAAAAATTATTGGCAATTTTTTTATTTTTATTTTTATTTTTTTTATTTTTTTTACGTATTAGTCTATTGTATAAAAATATAAAAAAATAAAAATTGTTCCCTCCTGATTCCGTATATGACCATTGTGAAACCAAGAAGAAGACTCGCAACTTCTTTAAACCTAATTTATGGCGTGGTCACTGGGACAAGTAATGGATAAATTTCTAGTTGTCAATTAATTTTGTCCATCGTAGCATATCTTTTGAATTTCTAGTTTTAAAAGCAAAAATTGATAAAGTTGTACGATAATGCACATTTTCTATCTCGATGCTACGTGTAAGTGACGTTTCTTGTTCCATATTAAATTTTCACATTAGCTTGACTCATTTCTACTACTACTTCTATTCTCGAAACTTCTTTTCATCGAAAATATAAATCCAAAACATTTAATTAGTTCTATTTCAACGTCAACTTTTCAAGAGCATAGAAAGATTTAGTTATATTACAATCTAGAACATAGAGCAATCTAGAGCATAGAAAGATTTATGACAATCCACGACCAATCAATTTTGATCAGTTTAGAGCAAATGAAAATATTTCATTTATGCATAAATTATCTCCGGCAGGAAGAAGAGCCCTAGTCCAAATCTAAGATGCAGAGATTTCTCCGTTAACATATGATTTATCTTCGTCGATAGCAAGCTTCTCATCAAACATAACTATAGTCTATACTAGACACGACATGACATTATACGTACAAAATATGTGGTCGCGCTATTTCAACTTCAATGTTTTAAAAAGCACATCCAGTCATGAAGTTTGATTTTATCGTCTAATCACATTTTATGCCCTTCTCTTTTAACGAAATTGTTATAATCATATGGGTGTTGAAGTCGATATTAATGGGAAAAAAAAAAAACTATACAATGTGCTAAACATCATACAAAATCATGATATTTTTGTATCGTGCCAATTGGAAATATGAACGGGTCAGTCAACTCATTGCACATCAGATTACTGCACCCATTATCGGCCCCGTTGAGAACGTAAGCGCGTACGTTCTGTTGAAATAATGTGAAAAGGATTGAAGCACCTTTGTATCATTACATCCACATATTCTGCTCCCTAAGCCAACTCTAGAGTCAAAGCCAAGGTCAAGTCATTATATTTTGTAATTTCTGAATTTCAGTGCCTCACTATTTTAGATCAATATTGTCATTTTTTATGTCACTAAATGTATATCGGTTGATAATTATTCGTCTATCGATAACAAATATTTATTTATGCGGATAACCCATATTTGGCGGAGACGTGATAAGATAATAGTTGTTCCAAGAAATCCGTCTCGTGCAAAGAAGCAATCAAAGTTTAGGAGAGAAAATTTTCGATAAGAAGGTCTTATATGTATAGTGATTGGGCCGTCTAATCAATTAATGACATGTCATCGTACGTGTAAAAATTAATATCTACTCCAATTCTTTTTCTTATTTATTTCAAATCACTCACGCAAATGACTACAAACATTGTTAATTAAATTTAATCGATCAATTTATTAATTTATCCAATAAAATACATGCTTTCTTTACTTGAAAAAACCTATGAATTGAGGTAAAAAAAATTTTTTTTTTATCTAATACCATAATTGTATAATTGGCGAGACAAAATAAAAACAGCCTAGGTGATGATTAATCGATCAAATAAAGAGAATAAAAGAAGTAATTACTGTTGATTTAATTTAATAAATATGTCAATCAATTTGTCAAAATAATCTTTATAATCTAATAAAAGAAGGAATTTAATGAGTCTTATTTTTACTCTACTAATTCATGTTAAATGATAGAATCTCACATTAAATAAGGATTGTTAACATCCGACCTCCGAGGTTGTTAAGAACAATTTATTATATGTATTAAATTCATGCTAATTTAAGGTTGGGTATTTGAGGTCAGCTCGTACTAGTGACTGTCGTTATTGAGGAGACATAATGATTGGAGATTCCTTACACATTGTCCAAATAGTCAATCAACAAGTGACATTAGAAATGTCTTATATCAGTGCCTCTCTAATTTCACCAATCAAATATCTTAGCTTCATTCCCTAAGTAATTCATTCATTGTTGGGGATCACATGTAAGGTTAACTCATAATAACCTAATAGAGCTGAGCTCAGTAACCAATCCAAACATATCAATGATGTACTTTCTCAACTTGGTACTATAGCTGATAAGACAAGAAAATGATGAATGCATGTTAATTCTTCCCTATAAAAGGGAGGATGAGAGTCTTAGAGAAAAAAGAGGAACTGGACAGAACAATATCTCTCAACTTGATCATATTCTAAAGATCTCCTTTAAAAGGAGAAGAGAGTTGTATTAAACATTTGTAATCCCTTGATTGACAACCAGTCGAGTTCCTACTATCATTTTAAGTTGGCTTGGATTTTGTTCATACAATTTTCGACGTCAACGGTTTGGTGCTAGAGGAAGGGCCCTAGCTTGTATGAACATCCCCATCTCTCCATAAAATCTGCGACAAAGTACCACCATGGAGGACGTTTCAGCATTAGGGAATCAATCTCACACTTGTCTTGGACAAACCAGTTTTCCCCACAATATTGAAAGGCAGGTTGAAATGAAGCGGCGACCCTCAAATGACCACCATGAGAGAAGCCATTGAGAGGTTGACAAATGTAGTCAACAGATTGGAACGAAACCAAACTTATGTTCTTCCATTTGAAACCGATGTGGAGTCCCCACATAGGGAGAGAACCAGACGACCTCCCATTAGAAGAGATCTCCATTTTTCAGGAGAGGAATCCTCTAGAAGCCGAGCTGAGGTTGCATGTGATGCAACACTGAGATAAATTTCCTAGCAAGGAAATCACTCAAGCCTTGCTCATCAGCAATCCGAGCTGAGGTTGCATGTGCTGCAACCCTTAGATAAATTTTCTAGTAAGAAATCACGCAAGCCTTGTTCATCAGCAAGCCGAGTTGAGGTTGCATGTGCTGCAACGCTTAGATAAATTTCCTAGCAAGGAAATCATTCAAGCCTTGCTCATCAGCAAGCCGAGCTGAGGTTGCATGTGCTGCAACGCTTAGATAAATTTCCTAGCAAGGAAATCACTCAAGCCTTGCCCATCAGCAAGCCGAGCTGAGGTTGCATGTGCTGCAACACTTAGATAAATTTCCTAGTAAGGAATCACTCAAGCCTTGCCCATCAGCAAGCTCTGCAACGCTTAGATAAATTTCCTAGCATGGAAATCACTCAATCCTTGATCATCAGCAAGCTGAGCTGAGGTTGCATGTGATGCAACGCTTAGATAAATTTCCCAGCAAGGAAATCACTCAAGCCTTACTATCAGCAAGCCGAGCTGCGGTTGCATGTGCTGCAATGCTTAGATAAATTTCCTAGCAAGGAAATCACTCAATCCTTGCTCATCAGCAAGCCGAGCTGAGGTTGCATGTGCTGCAACACTTAGATAATTCAATATATTACAAGGTGCGTGACAGTTCATTTGGAAGTCAAAACATGATACCTGTTCAAGACATTTATTGTTGTAATAAGTGTAAAAATGGAAAAATGAGCCAACCATGTCCAAGTTCAGTTTGTCACCAAGCCGAGCACTGACCAGGAGGTAACTGTTGACATCCGACCTTTGAGGTTGTTAAGAACAGTTTATTATTTACATTAAGCTCATGCAAATTTAAGGTCAGGTATTTGAGGTCAGCTCGTACTAGTGACCGTCGTCATTGAGGAGATATAATGATTGAAAATTCCTTACACATTGTACAAATAGTCAATCAACAAGTGACATTTGAAAGGTCTTACATCAACTCCCGCCAATTCCACCAATCAAATATCTTAGCTTCCTTCCCTACGTAATTCATTAATTGTTGGAGACCATATGTAAGGTTAACTCATAATGACCTGACAGAGTCGAGCTCAGTAACCAATCAAAACATGCCAATGATGTACTTTCTCAACTCGGTAGTGTAGCTGATAAGACAAAGAAATGATGAATGTATGTTAATCCTTCCCTATAAAAGGGACGATAAGAGTCTTAGAGAAAAAAGAGGAACCTGGCATAACAATATCTTCCAACTTGGTCATATTCCAAATCTCATTCAAAAAGAGAAGAGAGTTGTATTAAACATTTGTAATCCCTTGATTGACAACAAATCAAGTTCCTACTATCATTTTAAGTTGGTTTGAATCTTGTTCATACAATTTTCGACGTCAACAATTTTAAAGAAAATTTTGAAAAGAAATCATAATCAGGAATAATTTATATTAATTTGATAATAAAAATATAATGAAGAGTTTGAGACATAAATGCGATAATGAGTAAATGTTATGAATCTTTTATTCAATTAAAATGTAGTCTAATTATTAAAAACTGTGGTGTGAATATATTTACCCATAATATAATTACCATCTTTAGTAGAACTTGTGCTTTTCATTTTGCTACATTTCTAATTTATAAGAGATTCTTATGTTTTATACATCTTTTTCAATTGAATTATGTCTATTAAAACATTTAAGGAAAATTGCAGCAGCGGTCCCTAATATTTTTAATTTTTGTAGAATTTATCTTAACTTTCAATTTGTGCCAGTGGAAGTTCCTAACCTTTAAAAAATATGCAGCTGGAGTTCAAATGGATGATTTGATCGTTAGTTGATAAAAAAAAAAATTAATTTTGACCAAATTTAATAAGGGTAAAATGACAACTTTATAATTTTAATATAAATAAATAAATAAATAAAGGCTAATATTATGAATCATCTCTTTCACCCCACCCCACCCATGCAAGACAAAATTTAGGATTCCAGAGAAAATAGCAGCTTTGCTGTCGCCACCCACCCTACTTCTTTTTCTTCCATAGCCACAACCACCTTCCCGACCCATTTCATCTTCTTCTCCAAATTTATACCCCACCAATCTCCACATCCATTTTTCTTGATTTTTTTCTATTTTACACCGAAATTCTCTATTTTTCTTCGCACTCGGAAATCGGGAAAAATATAATCAATTCTCATTGATCTTCGTTGTCTAAGTTTGATTCTAGAGTGTTTATATGTCGACGAAGCCAAAAATTGGGTGGATTCAAGGGCATTGTCATCGCAACTGCACTACCGTGGTGGCAACCACCCTATCATCGACTTGTACAGGGCCAAAATCAGGATGTTCACTACACATGAACAGCAACAACACACAGTAGCGTACATCGAGAATTCCTCAATCCGTATCACCAATTGGACAGCAACAACAAAGAATTTCTCAAACTGCACTTTGAAAGAAACTGTACACCGGATTGAAAATGTGAATTGTTGAGCATTCAAGCTATTCTAAACTTTCAAAAGTTTGGGTTTTTTTCATAAAAATGGACATTGATTTGACTAGGACCACCAACGTTGATAATGATCCATTGGATCTGCTTACCTCTGCCAACGGTTCAAACCAGCCCACAGTGGGTGGCAGTGTCTGATGGAAGCTCTTGGCCTGCAACTCTTGATTGGAATTTGGGGATTATTTGGTTATTGCAATTTTCCCAAACATTTACGATACTTTAAAATAAGGTTACTAAATCATGTGCAACATACTATAAAAGGAATGGAATTAAATGATACAATAATTCGGGAATATATGATACAATAATATTGATAGTGTAGAAAACTCGAATAATATTAAGAATTAAAATTTTCAAAATGTACTTGTACAATATTAAAAAGAATGTCATTGAACTATGTGTGAATTATAGTGTGTAACAAATGCCAACTATGGCAAAGAATATCCTATGTACTTAATGAGTTCAATTGCATGACGTGACATGTATAGAATATAAAGTTATAAATTTTCGACAATTTTGATAGGGATAGTAAAATTCACTATTTGTCAATATTAGTGTTGTAGTCTTGATTTCATTTCATCATTCGATAAGTCAAGTGCCAAAAATAGCTTGAACATGAGATGTGGTTAGGTTATGTTGTTATTCATCGTGCTTATAATATTCCTTATTTAATAAGGGATGAAAAAAGATTGACATAAATTTTACCGATAATGTCCACCTCAAAAATAATTTATTTAATGAATCGCAAATTTTCATGAATAAAATAATAATAAAAAAGATGATAGTTACAACTATGCCATGAACAGTGGATAGGTTCGATCTAAAGCCATTAGATTAAGACCTCTTAAAACGATTCATTAAATTCAGTGAGTTGTTCCAAAGGTATAGACACATAAGACTCTTGAATATCGAACAAAACCAAATCATATGTGTTGACAACAACCTAATTTTTATGTCAAATGTTCAGAAAATTGAAAGCCTTTAAATTAAATACAAAAACATTCAAGGGCATGTTTGCTATGAAAGATTCAACGCTGATAAGAGCGAAAAAGAAGTTAGAGTTCCGTCTTTTTATAGTGTCCAATCCTAACCGATATTATAATTCAAACATCACCCAAAAGTCGAACTGAAAGTTTATTATTTCATGAATAATATTAACACATTGAACAGCTAAGCAAACATTAATCTTGCCAAAGAATTCTCTTCCATCACTGAAAGAAAACAAAAACAATGTTTCTAAAACACAACCTTGTTTTATATAAAATGTACAGAAAATTGAAACCCCAAAAATTCCATACAAATACGTGAAAAGCATGTAAGCATCTAACCCAATCCAATATTTATCAAACGTACCCTGAAGAAATTTAGACCTCTAAGAGGCTGGCGATTTTAAGCAACGGCCAAAAATCAATACCAAGGCACACCTTTGGGACTTAGTTTCTGAGGTTGAATTGGTAGGAGAATGCACCATAGTCTCAGGTGGAGGGGAAATAGGAAAATTTGAATTGGCATTTTGGGCGGGGACTCCACCGGCGGCCTTTAGCTCTGTCGTCGGAAGTCGGTTATCCCAGATTCTGCCGGAAGATCCCTGCCTCCGGAATGAACATGATGATCTCTGTAATGTACTCATGGCGTTGATCAATCAACGTCTGTGTTTTTCTTGTTATTATTATTTTTTTGGGTTTCTATAGGTTCCTTTAACTAAACGGTTATTGGTGAATGGATTGTGTTTTGTTTGCACTTTTTGTGGTTGGTTGTTTATTTTGAGTTGGCATTACATACGACAAAGGGTCCGTTTGGCAGGTTTCTATTTTTACTTCTGTTTCTCGTAGAAGAATTTTTAAAATTTTTTAGGTAAACTTCCTCTAAAAGTTCATCAAACTAGGTGAAGAACTTTAAGAAAATTATTGAAATATGTTCAAAATCAACTTTATAGTCTTCGAAACAACTTTTGTCTTTTCACAAACTATGCTAAATAGGTCCTAAAGATAATGTGCAAGATATTTGTTAGTATTTGAATGTTGTTATTTTCTCATTTCTAAATGAACAACAATTATCTTACAGCACTCGCCGTGAACCCCAAAAAAAAAAAGAAAAACCTTGTTAAAATTATTAAAGCAACCATGCCATCTTATTTAAAACATTTTCATGAATTATTGAGTTTTTGGTTATTTCTAATACCTAGTATTGTAAGGATGAGAAAACATTTGTGGCGTGTTTAGTGTACAAAATTGTAATGTACCTTACATTGTTAATAAATTTATGCTACTTTGATGAACTCTACCTTATGTTGAGTTTCTTGTTTGTTTTTGATGCTACCAAAATTTGCACTTGAATGAACCCGAACTAACTGATTGAACTCCGCACGATCCGATCTTCAATATCTAAAACAAAGCGTCGAGGTGTGTCCTCGTCGCCCATCCGATGCTTAAGTCAAAAAGAGGAATTGTGTAAGAGACTGTATGCTGGAATATCAATGAAAAAACGTACCTGAATAATGGGGCTAGTTATGTATTTATAGATGTTGGAGGTTGAGTCCTAAAAGGAGTCAACTTTATGTAATCCTTATCCTTGTGGTTCTAGATGTTTGTGTTACGTTAGAAATGCATAATTAGAGTTAAATTTGTTACAGTTGGGGAGTTGTACTCAAATAGGAAAAGTGGAGGGAGTTATTGTCAAAATATAATTGCTGTTTGTAAAAGGTGTGAGATAAGGTCAAGGAGATTGACCAGAAGGCACGAATACCCCGACGGCATAGTCGACCCTGACCTCATAGACCATCCCCGAACTCAAAAGTGGGATTTATGAGCAGCTTGAGATCGGGGATAATCATCGAGGTCAGGCCAAAATACATTTGTACCTATCACAGGCCTCGTGCATCTAGGTCGTAGCTAAATGTTGCGTTATCGAGCTACGAGCTGAGATACAACGACTTGAGATAGCCCGAGATCGAGCTCCTAAGGTATTTGTGCGCAACAGCTATGCTTGACAGGTGTCGAACACGTGTAGGAGAGATGAAGATCGACCTCGGATGGCTGACATGTGGCATGATCCAAGGGCCAAGATAGCGAGACCTTTGACCTTCCTCTGACCCATATAAATACCTCATGTTCACCTCTCATTTTTCACTTTTTCACTCTCAACTCTTAGTAAACGCTAATCGAGGTCGGGGCTTAGAGGGTTTGTGAACGACCACTTTTAAGAGGTAAGTGTTCGAGCTTTTAAGTTATTTATTTTAAGTAGCATAATGTCTAGTAGTAGTAGTGAGGGGTTGAGCAGTAGAACTAGTCAGTCCTCTAGGAGCTCGACCACTAAAAGCCTTGAGGATGTAGGTGCAGCCCTCGACCACTAAAAGCCTTGAGGAAGCAAAGCTCGAGCTTATGCATGCTAAGAAAGAGTTTGACAAACAACTAGTAAGGGCTCGAGCTCAGGAGGTGGACGACTTCAAAAATTCGAAAGAATATGAGACATCTCTCGGGCAATATGGTTCAGGCTCATATCATTATGGGTTGAGACTAGCTCGTTCCTTTTTGAGGTCCAAGCTTCCTGATGATCTAAAGCCAGTTGTCGAGGAGCTTAGGTCAGTCGAGGAGCTTAGGTCAGGCAACGAGCTGGCGAACGAGCTTGAGCTGTCGTTGCCTGAGCTTGATGAAGAAGACGATGGGGAGGGGAGGCGAAGACTCCTGATCAGGGCTATCTTGCTGATGCCACCGATCTTGATTAACCCCACCCCGAACTTAGCTAGCTCCTTTTTGTTTTTTGCAAAAATTGTAATGTACACTGCTCGAACTGGGCCCTTTATCAATATTAGATCGATGATTTCTTTTTATTTTGTGTTTGGGTGTGTTGATATTTTGTGTGTGTTGTTAAATGCAACTCGAGCTTGTTACTCAACCAATTTATGGTAACATCAGTTCGAGTTTTTAATACGATTGTACATCGAGCTTGTTACTTGATCAATTTATGGTCAATAAGTTCGAGCTTCGATTAATAAATAGCTTGAGCGTTTCATTTGACTAGTTCTTGGCCAAATGAGCTCATTTTTCGTATGTCAGTTAGCTCGAGCGTTTCACGTGACTAATTTTTAGCCAAATAAGCTCGAGTTTTGTGTAGCATTTAGCTCAAGTATTTCACTTGACCAATTTTTGGCCAAATGAGTTCGAGTTTTGTATAACATTTACCTCGAGCATTTCACTTGACTAATTCCTGGCCAAATGAGCTCGAGTTTTGTATAACATTAAGCTCGAGCGTTTCACTTGATCAATTCTTAGCCAAATGAGCTCAAGTTTTGTATAATATTTAGCTCGAGCATTTCACTTGACAAATTCCTGGCCAAATGATTTCGATTTTTGTATAACATTTAGCTCGAGCGTTTCACTTGACCAATTCCTAACCAAATGGGCTCGAGTTTTGTATAATATTTAGCTCGAACGTTTCACTTGACCAATTCCTGGCTAAATGAGCTCGAGTTTCATATGTTAATTAGCTCGAGTTTTGAATAACATTTAGCTCGGGCATTTCACTTGACCAATTCCTGGTCAAATGAGCTCGATTTTTGAATAACAATTTTTTATTATTTATTATGCCCCAATCTCGAACTTGAAACATTTTTGTTGCGGGAAACATTTTGTAGCCTATATTGGGGTAATGTGGTCGGGTCTTCGAAATACCAGCTACATGAATTGGGCATGACGTTATACTGGTTTAAATTATACTATCTTCATGCGCGGAGCACGACCTTATGCTAGTGTAATTTGTACTAGCTGCATGCGTGTAGCATGGCCTTATGCTAGTGTAATTTGTACTAATTGTATGAGCGGAGCACATCCTTATGCTAAATTAATGTGTTAGCTATATGCGCGAAGCACGGCCTTACACTAGTTTGTTTGGGGCGAGTTTTTATTGTCGAAATAAATTTCATATAATGAATGAGTAAGAAGCACATAGGCCATAACTGAAGACTAAACTGTTGAGGGCATGCAAGCTCGAATTAGAAGAAAAAACAAAAAATGAAAGGAAAGAAAAACTTCCTAAGTACGAAATAGAAAACCAAACTACCTAAGTACCTGGTTGCTTGACCAGCTACTTGTAATAAATTTTCAAGTTCTCAGTATTCCATGACCTTGGGAGTGGTCTTCCCGAGGTATCCTTCAAGATGTATGCACCGCCTCTTAATTTTCGTATAACCTCGAAAGGCCCTTCCCACACCGGTCCTAGCTTCCCCGGAGGATGTCCAGCAGCTGCTACCCTCCTAAGGACCAAATCACCAACGCTGAACCTTCTTGTCTTGACCTTGGTGTTGAAGTGCCTTGCTGTTTTGTTTTGATAACTTGCGGCCCTCAGCGAGGCTTGTTCTTGAACTTTCTCCGTGTTGGGAGGCCGACCTCAATCGGTATCACAGCCTCCACGCCAAAAGCTAGCATGAAAGGGGTCTCACCAGTTACCGTCTTATGAGAAGTCCTGTATTTCTTTTGTTTGGCGGGCAGTTCCTCGGGCCAGCTTCCTTTGGCATCACCAATCCTTGTTCAAAGGTCTTACAATATGATGCGGTTAGTTACTTCCGCAAGACCATTACTCTGAGGGTATGAGACCGAAGTCAGGCAATGGTCAATCCCAAGGTTGGCGCAAAAGTTTCTAAATTGTAAATTATGAAATTGTCTTCCGTTGTCTGTTATCAGCACCTTCGGTATCACGAACCTACACACAACGGACTTCTAGACGAATGATCTGAGCTTGGGTTAGAGCTTGGGTTCTGAGATGATTGCCAAAGGCTCAGCTTCTACTCACTTAGTGAAGTACTCTACTGCTATAGCATCAAATTTCACTTGACCTCTAGCCAATGGAAAGGGTGCAAGGATGTCCACTTCCCATAGCTCAAAAGGCGCATCACATGGGATGGAAGTTAGTTCTTCAGCGTGAGTATGTATCATATTGTCGAACCTTTAGCGTCACACCTCTTTACATAGTCTGATGCATCCTTCTTCATGTTAGGCCAATAATATCCATGTCTTATGAGTTTGTAGGCGAGTGCACGAGCTCCTTAATGATTCCCACACATATCTTCGTGAACCTCTGCTAGGGCTTGGATGGACTCTGAGGGTTTCAGACATCTGAGGTAGGATAGTGTAAAACTCCTGCGAAATAAGACACCTTCAATGATGAAGTATCTTGATGCTCTAGTTTTAATGCTTCTTGCTTCCTGGAGGTTAGATGGTAGGTTTCCACTAGATAAGTATTCCAATATTGGATCCATCAAAGAAGGCTCATGATCAATGTCCATGATGCCTGGCTTTGGATTTATGCTGGCTCAATCACCATCTTGACGTTCACCGTTCTGTCCAGTCTATCTATCCCCGTGAACATAAGCTTAGATAATGCATTGGCCTTCGCATTATCCGCTCTAGCACTTTTGATGATCTCACGGCTTTTAAATCATCTCTGAAGGTCATGCACCTTTAAACAATACAGACTTATTTTCTCATCTTTTCTCTCAAAAGCACCTTCGATTTGGCCAACCACGAGTTGTGAGTCACTGAAGATCTTGACATGCTCAAGCTCAAGGTTGCATGGCAGTTCAAGAGCTAGAATGACAGGTTCATACTTTGCCTCACTACCGTTGCTTCAAATTCAAACCTGAGCGCACATTGGATCTCGGTGGTCTTGTTCGAGTTAGTGAAGATAACTCCGGTGCTCGATCCCGAACTATTCGATGTTTCATCCACAAAGTTTCCAAGGTCTTGCTCGAGTCCTTCTCCTGTGGCCCTTAAGCCTAGGGGTTAGTTCTGTAATAAAGTCAGCTAAGGCTTGCGCCTTAATTATAGGTTGTGTCTTGAACTCTATGTCAAATTCGTCAAGTTCAATGCCCATTTGAGTAGTCTTCTCGAGACGTCTGGTTTCTGTAGTATGTGCCTAAGTGGTTGATTAGTGACCACAACAATGGGATGTGCTTGAAAGTATTGACGCAGTTTTCAAGCAGCTATAACCAAGGCAAGTACAAGTTGTTCAGCCAACGTGTACCAAGTTTCTGCATCCAAAAGCACTTTACTCACATAGTAGATGGGTCGCTGGATCTTTCCAATTTCCTTCACCAACATCCTACTTACCGCATTCTCGAAAACAGCTAAGTATAGCAACAACGTATCACTGGGTTCCAGCTTGGTGAGAACTGGAGGTGCTGCCAATGTCTGCTTCAGTTCTTGAAAGGCTAAATTACACTCCTCATTACAGTCAAAACTCTGATTACTCCTTAGAACTTTAAAAAAGGAGAAGCATTTGTCTGCTGCTCGGGATACGAACATGTTCAAAGCCGTGACCCGACCTGTTAATTTTTGAATGTCTTTCTTGCAACTTAGGGGCTCCATAGATACCAAGGCTTAGATCTTGTCAGGGTTGGCCTCTATCCCTCTGTGTGTGATCATGAATCCTAAGAACTTGCCAGAAGCCACTCCAAATGTACATTTCGTAGGGTTCAGCTTCATCTTGTACTTCCGTAGGGTAGCAAAGACCTCCTCAAGGTCGGAGATATGGTGATCCACATGCTTGTTTTTAATGATCATGTCGTCCATGTATGCCTCGATGTTCTTACTTATCAAATTGGTAAAGACCTTATTAACAAGTCTTTGATACGTAACTCCTGCATTCTTCAAACCGAATGACATGACCCTATAACAGTAAATGGATGAGTCAGCCATAAATAAGGTCTTCTCCTAATTTTCTTCTGACATAAAAATCTGATGATATCCAGAGAAAGCAGCCAGGAAACTGTATAATTTATGACCTGAGGTGTTGTCGACAAGATTATCGATTGAAGTTAGGGAATAGCTGTCCTTGAGGCATGCTTTGTTCAAATCTGTGAAGTCGATGTAGACTCTTCACTTTTCATTAGCTTTCTTAACAAGAACAATATTGGCAAGCCAATCAGGATACTAAACTTTCCTAATAAATCTCGCGTAATGAGCTTTGCAATTTCTTCTCGTATGGCTTCCCGTCGTTCTGGTGCAACTGTCTCCTCCTTTACTTCATCGATTTTGCATCTAAGTTTATGTTGAGTCTGTGTATTGCCACTTCAAGGTCAATTCCGAGCATATCCTCGACATTCCAGGCAAATACATCGATGTTACGGGACAGACAACTGATAAGTTGGGCCTTAGTCGTAGCATCGAGATCTCGACCGATGGTAACTTTTCTTCCAGGCTCGAGCTCGACCTCATCCATCTCTTCTACTGGGGCAAGCCTTCCACGATGCTCGAGGTTTAGCTCGACCTTTGAAAGCTACATGATGTAAGTTCTGATCTCAAGGACATTGGTAACATAGCATTGTCTTGTTACTGTCTGACTTCTTCGAACGACCCCATTACCAGTAGGAAATTTTACTGCTAGGTAAAAGTTGAGACAATCAGCTTGATCCTGTTCAGCAAGGGCCTTCCAAGTATAGCGTTGTAGGCCATAGGAGCACGAACTACTTGAAAAGTTGTTATCCGCGTGACCTGTCGCCCCATTGATCCCAAGGTGAGAGGTAACCCAATAATGCCTTCTGGAATAACAACACTACCTCCAAAACCCTGAATGGGGATTTTGACCAGCTTGAGTTGTACAGCTGAAATACCCATCTGAACGAAAGTCTCATGTGATAATACGTTAGCTGCGCTTTCATTATCCACCAGAATTCTCCTTATCTTGAAATTAGCAATGATCGTTGATATAACCAAGGCATCTTCATGAGGAAAAGACGCGCCCTCTAAATCCTTTGATCCGAAGGTGATGTCTTCTACATTGCCTAGTTCCATGCTCGAGATCGAGGGATATTGTCTGGCATACTGCTTACGCCCGCTGTTGGAATCCCCTCCCGATGACATCCCTTCAACAATGATATTGATAGTTCTTGCGGTTGGTTGCTTATCTCTCTTATCTTCAGGAGCCTTTCCCTTATTCTGGTTGTTTCGCTGATGCTTGTCAATACTAATGTAAGCACCTAGCAAACCCCTCTTGATGAGAGCCTCGATTTTCCTCTTCAGTGCGAAGCCATCCTTCGGTCGTATGCCCATGATCTCGATGAAAGTCGAGTACTTGCTTTTGTTACGGGCTTCAGGAGGTGCCTGTAGTCTAGGAGGCCACTTCATTAGACCTGGTTGTGTTCAAACGATTGAAAGGTGTTGGAGAGGGGTCTTGCCTTGGCTTGCTTCTAAAAGGATCTGGACGTTGGTTATACTCATGTGGCCTCTTTAGATCGGGCTTCTTTAATGGCGAGGCATCTCTTCTTGGGAACATGGTCTCTCCATGTTAATGTATTTCTCAGCCCGGGTAAGTAAGTTAGTTATTGACTTGGGATGGGTCTTTGACAGAGACATCTTAAACGCCTCACATCTTACGACATATGTTAGAGCAGAGACTGCAGCTGTGATATATAGATCAGGGATCATTAATCTTTCTTTATTAAACCTTTTCATGAAACTGCAAAGTCTTTCATTTGGTCCCTTTCACATCTTCATGAGTGACATGACTATCTTCCTGATACGCTTACTACTCACAAAAAAGGCGGAGAACTTGCCAGCCAAATCTAAAAAAGAGGATATGGAGTTGGGCTCCAATGTGGAGAACCAATCCCTGGCTGCGTTTGTGAGTGTCTGAGGGAAGGCCTTACACATTACAGCATCGGGTGTGACTTGTAAGTTCATGATATCCGTATATATATTGAGATGATTGATGGGGTCAGTTGTCCCATCGTACTCCTTCACCCGAGGATACTTAAACCAGTCCAGTAAGGGCTATGATAAGACTTTCGAAGTGAAAGGCGTGTTAGGGGTGAACCCTGTTGTTGCCTGGGACTTTTGAAGCATTCCGGCAATAATTCTCTCCTGAATGATCCTTGCTAGGTCAGCTGAGTCCATAGTAATTGATCTCGAGCCTATGGGCACATGCAGTACATCTGAGGTTTCGGCCTCACCATGATTAGGTCCAGAGCCTGCTCGTGTGCCATCAGACCACTTTGGAAGACGGTGCTGGGGCTGTACTTCTCTAATGTAGTAGCTGAGTCAGCGTGGCCACTTGTTGGTGGAGTTCCTCAAACACTCCAAGAGCGACTGTTGCCGACGGGTGTCGTGGTTCTGCCGATGATATCTCCTGGGGACCGGAATGGTCTCCGGTAGAGAGCTGGTTGGGAGCGGATGAGCTTGCTGGGAGATATCCTAAACGTGTGTTAACTATGGCTTCTGGTAGCGTTTCCCACAGACGGTGCCAATGATGCTACCAAAATCTGTACCTGAATGAACCCGAACTGACTGATTGAACTCTGCATGATCCGATCTTCAATACCTAAAACAAAGGCATCGATGTGTGTCCTCGTCGCCTCCCGATGCTTAAGTTAGAAAGAGGAATTGTGTAAGAGACTATATGCTGGAATATCAACGAAAAAACGTACCTGAATAATTGGGCTAGGTTATATATTTATAGATGTTGGAGGTTGAGTCCTAAAAAGAGTCAACTTTATGTAATCCTTATCCTTGTGGTTCTAGGTGTTTGTGTTATGTTAGAAACGCACAATTGGAGTTAAATTTATTACAGTTGGGGAGTTTGTACTCAAATAGGAAAAGTGGAGGGAGTTATTGTTAAAATAGGATTGCTGTTTGTAAAATGTGTGAGATAAGGTCAAAGAGATTGACAGAAGGCACGAATACCACGATTGCATCGTGGACCCCGACCTCATAGACCAACCCCGTGCTCAAAAGTGGGATTTATGAGCAGCTTGAGACCGGGGATAATCAGTGAGGTCGGGCCAAAATACATTTGTACCTATCAATTTCTAAGGCCCTATTTGATTTGGCATCATTTCCATAGAACGTGGAAATGAAATTCCATCTTTCACCAAAATGCATGTTTGATTGGTAAAAGTTTCTTGGTAATTCATTTTCTTGGTTTTGGCTCACATGGTGCCAATTCAATGAATTTGAGGAAAATCAATTCCCACCAATTTGGTGGAATTTGGTTTTCCAGTTTACTTTTTTTTCTAATTTTTTTTTTTTTAACAATGGAAACAAATTATATCCTCAATTGTAACAAATTCTATCTCTTTAATGAACAATTTTCATGTAAAACAAAGTCAAACGAACATAAAAAAATCCAAAAGTTCAATATTTTTCACGTGAAAAATTATACTTTTCAAACACAATTAATTGACAATTTCAATGAAAACAATTCTAAGCAATTCAATTTTCTGAAATTCATTTTCTTTCCACCCAAATTCCATTCTTGCAATCAAACAAACCCTAATAATAGTTTGAAGGATTATACCACTTTGATGAAAAATGAATGGGAACATGTCTAATTTAAGAAAATAAAAAAACTTACTTTTTTCCTTTTCTTTTCTGAGGTAGAACACAAATCTTATTTCCATGCAAGTAAAGTTTCATTTTAAATTTTATTTATTTCTAACAAAATTTTCTATTTAAACTTTATTTATTTCTTAATAAGAGTTGCATTATCATCATTAATATATAATGCTACTAAATATGTATATTACCTTCAACAAAATTTAAGTATTATCAAAGGTGGTCTTTGTGGAATCACAAAAATGATTATGATCCTTGGCACTACGAGGGATTTTCAACTTTTTCGGCCATCTCCATTCTTTAGAATTCCGTAGTTCATGGAACATCTGCAACTTGGTTGTAGTTAAGTGAGATTGCACCAATCGATCAGCCCTATGCATGGAACCTATAATCATGAGACTATTTTTTCTTCTCCGCTCAATTTGGAGGATGATCCTCATGTTTTCTCTTTGCAGTCACAATCTCCTGGCCACCACGAAATTCAATGGAAGCCCCCCTGATCTCCTCCACTCTATGTACTCCTTATTGGGAAAAATAGATGTGCATAAATTATATTCCAATAATATACCTTTTATGTGCATAAAATATGATAGAATTTTGACTTACCAAAATTGAATACGTAAAGTAGAAACAAGAAATGCATGAATATGAATTCAGTCGGCGCACAGGTTGGATTCTTTCTCCTTAAGACTATAATACTCCGCATATGTGCTAACGATTTTTTGACATTCGTCTTCTAAGATACAACGACCAAGCCTACTTATATTTTGATCTCTCCTTATATGAAACTCGACTCAAAATAAATGCAGAAATTATTTTGAAGTGATTATACATTGATATGATAATACAATCATGAAGTGAAATGAATGAATGAAAACAAACACATGGAGTCTATATATAGTTGTTGAAAAATTGTGTCTCAAAAGACACAACTTATGGAAGAGACGCAACTATTGAAATTAGTTTCTATATTTGAAGAGACGCGTCCAATGAAAAATAATCACTGATATACTGAATATCAAATCAAGTGAGAATTATTTTTTGGATTATTTTCACCATACTACAATTCATTTATTTCAATAATATTTTACTTTTCATTTTTCAATATGTAATAAATATTACAAAATCTTTGTCATGGATGAATTTCTGTTATTAATTTTCAATTAATTAATATTCACATCAATCTAGACTCAATGAATATTGATCTATATAAATCTATAGATACTATAGATGAATTTATTTTTATTAATGTATCTTGAAATTTTAATGGGCGTTTAAATTCATGTATTAACAATTAATTCTTATGTACTAAATGTAGTATAAAAATGTTACTCATTTTGTAGTATTTCATCATCACAAGTCATGCATGAATTTTGTGTTATTAATTCTCAATTAATTAACATTCACATTAATCTAGACTTAATGAATTTTGACTTGATAAATCTTGATCTACATGAATCAAGAGTTATTACAGATGAATTTATTTTTATTCATGTATCTAAAAATTTTAATTGGTGTTTAAATTCATGTATTATCAATTAATTTTTATGTACCAAATGTAGTATAAAAATGTTGTTCATTTTGTAGCATTTCATCATCACAAAAAATTTGAATATAAAAGTTGAGTTTTGAGAATACAATTTTCTTATCTTAAATTTATATTCTAAATTTTATTTTCTTTAGTTCGTTCGAGACTCATCAAATCCTCCCAACAAATTGGTATCAAATATTAAATTTACAGCACTTATAAAATATTTCAAAATAACGTGCAATGCACGTTTAACTCTGGCTAGTAATATCGAAAGTCATGATATTTCATAAAGAAAGATACACATTTTCAACCGAACGGTTCTAGAATATTTCATAATTTT
>CAIGRB010150415.1:0-14596 GCA_903798255.1 Fraxinus quadrangulata
AAAAAGATACAGTTAGGAAAATATATTTGTAACATACATGCATTAGGAAACATACACGTTTGTAATATGTTATAATGACTGAAAATATATTTGTAATATACAACTATTAAAAGAGTGCATACACTCAAAAAAGTGACAATAAATAAAAAAGTGACAAAGTTAAAAAAGTCACAAAAACAAAAAAAAAGAAAGTGAAAACAACAAATGCAACAACAAAATAGATATGTAATGCAACAAACAAATAGCATCCAAGTTTAAGTCATGATCATTCAAATTGTTAAAAATTGATAAATATGAAGACAAACTAAATAGAAGTTGACCACTTATGATACTACAAGATGACATAAAACTCTTTTCTACATGCAAATATCAGTCACTATGAACGTATGCATGTGCATGAATCACTTTTGGCGAACACTCAAAAAAGTGACATAACTTTAAAAATCAACATTACTGCAATAAAAAGCCCATACAACAAAACATGTGAAGTCTATTAAACTACAAAAACAAAAAAATCCACATTACCGCAATAACAAAAACAAAAGAACTAAACATAATGGGTAAACTAATTACTACAACATTCAAATTTGTCATCATCTAATCACATGCAAAAAACTGTGCTTAGAGAGTTGCATATATGTGCATTGTTTTCGCTTATTCTTTTTATTTGTTTTTAATAGATTGATACTCATCTACCCAAAGTATAGCAGCATTTGTGGTCCAAAAAAACATATAAATAAACAGGAAACGAAAATTATTACCAAGCATACATCAATATATTTTCCCCAAACATAAATTACAGTTGAAACCCACTAAAGATACAAATTTATAAAAGGATGAAGAAATTTTCTTCCTCTTCTTAGAGGATAGTTTTTCTTCGAGATTTCTTTGCCTCTTCGAATCATTTTTTTCAGCCATTGCAAATTTTCGGATTTTGGATCTAGGGTTTCGGCTATTTGGGATTAAGGGTCGAAATGAGAATGAGATCATGAAACCGAACATATACGAAGAAGAAATTGATGGAAAATGGTCGAACATGGAAATTTATAGTCGAATTATGCTCATAGATAAGGAATCGATGGAAAATAGGTCGGATTTTGCCTATGGACGATTTCTACGAATGAGGATGTGAACCCGAATGGATAAAAAGGGAAGATGAAGAAGAAATCGATGGAAAATAGATCGAAAATGGAGATTTACAGTTGGATTTGCTCGGATTTTGCCCGTAACTTCGCCGCTGGAAATTTGGGGCTACGAATGGGGGAGAATATAACGTTTCTGAGAAGGAGGAGGACAGGGGAATTACGTGGTTTGGGCTTGTTGTAGTTAATCAAGTTGGGCGTTGGTTGTAGTTAATTAGGTGGTTTAGGACGTAATTAATTCTTTCTTAAAATGTTTAATCAGTTTAAGGGTATTAATCAAAACACTGTAAAAAAAAGGGTATAGGGCCTAATTTCCTCATTAAAAATACCACTTGGTCCACAATTTGGTTCAAGCCTTCAATTTCAATTTGTACATGTCCATTCTAATGTAAATGTGTCCATTGGGCCCAATTAGAAAATCGACAGTCAAAAATATTCTCTTCATTGGTCCAAACATCATGTCTCGGACCAAAAATAGAATTTGTGAAGAAAACCTAGCAGCTCAGTGTTCATTCATCGCCTTCACATGACCGTCCCACCACCATATCCCCACTGTCATCAGAACTCGCACCCACACAGCGTCGCCCAAGGCGTCGTCATGGTCTATAGAAGAAGCCAATGCAATGCCTAAAAGAATGGGCAACTGTGGCAGCAATAACACATTGCTATCGTGACGGTGAAAGCTGCTTGTCAATGCAGCTCGACCCCAACAGCACGACCTATGTGTCGCAGCTGTAGCACCTCACTTTGAAGATGATGAAGAACAATCCTCTTTACAATTTTCATTAGAGGGGGATATTTTTTTTCTCAGAATCGGTGGAATTGGATCGGAATCGAATAAAGGCGGTTGGTTCAATTCCAAATCCTTTATTAAATGGATTGGTTTTGGAACCATGCATTTAAAACTGATCGGTTCCGATTCGGTTCTTGAGCTTAACAACCAATAGTGAATTCGGTTCTTCCTAGTTTCTCTTTTTGTTAGTTGTGATTCGGTTCTTGAGCTTAACAGCCAATAGTGAATTCGGTTCTTCCTAGTTTCTCTTTTTGTTAGTTGTGATTCGGTTCTTGAGCTTAACAGCCAATAGTGAATTCGGTTTTTTCTAGTTTCCTTTTTTGTTAGTATATTATACAAATATGCATTATATATTTGAACACTAAACCCTAAAATTATCTCAAGCCAAAATTGCACTTTCCATACACTTCTTTTTCTTTCTTTTACAGTAAAACATAATGGGTAACCAACATTTAAATCTAAATAATTTTCTCCTTGAAGATAATTTGATTATAAATAATAAATACATTTTTTTAATAAATTGTTATATGAATTTTCTTAAAAATTAATTTTTGATCCAGTTTCACAATTTATATTGTGTTTAATAATTTATCATTTTTGAGCTCTTATTAATTAACCTTGAGCCTTGGAGTGTATTTTTGTTTGTTCCCTTATTTAATTAATTTATGTATTATTAAATTACAAGAATGACAAGTGATTTTAATATCTACTTTTAATTTGAAAAATAGTTAAATATTTTATTTTTATTTAAAATATCGAATCAAACCGAACATTTCGGTTAGGTTCGGTCCAGTTCTATATAGAACCAATAGTTTCATTTTGAAGATTCTCATTGGTATTCGATTCATTTCACTTGTCAATACTAGTTTGTGAACAAATGAATGAATAATTTTAATCCAATCAGATGTGGAAAAAATCACATTATTATATACATAGAGAATACGTTATAAAAATAAATAAATAAATATTTTTTCATTTATTACATCCTTTTCAATTTTTAAAAGATATGGAATTTTTCCAGACAATATGGTTGTCGAGATTAATTACAATACTTTTGATAATTTAAATATTATGTAGTCTGTCTATATCAATTCTAGATATTTAATTGTGCAGTCCTCTTAAAATTATAACTCTTTATCATTTAACTCAACTCTTATTTTGAAGCCACCAAAGGGACACGATCAGATAAAATTGATTTAAGCTCCAATTAATTAATTAAGTAATTCTTGTAACGCTCAATTCTTAATTGTTCAAGATTAATTAATTAGTTTTGACTATTTCCACTAAGGTCGAAATTGCATTCTTAAATTAATTAAAACAATCAGAACTTTTCAATAATTAATCCCTCTTGACATGCGTTAACAATTCGCCACCCTTCAATCCCTCTTGACATGCGTTTTTGAAATAATTATAAGTGACTTTTTTGTATCAATCAATCACTTTTAATTATTTATATACAATATCACATGTTCCAGTTTTCACTTATACAACTTATTGTGTTCGCATCACAATTATGAGTTTAACAATCTTATTGTTAAAATACTGACCTAAGATTAAATTGCTCATTTAGAAAAAGTATTTGTGTCAATGTTCCTCTAAAATAGGTGACGAATTCCATGTTGTGAAAGTATGTTCGTTAACTAGTTCATTCTAATTCTCGAATTAACGCGATATTGATTATAATATTAATCTCACTCTTTGTTATAATCTCAAAGAACTCGAATTAATAATTAATGTTTATAATTCGTTAAGGAATTAGACGTATGTTTGACTATTAATTATGTTTGGTCATCACATAATGTTACTTGGCCTTGTCCAATAATATTTATTATTATTATTATCTTTTTACGAAAGTCTAGATAAATTTTAGCATCTATTTAGTGGAGATTAGAATTAAATTTTTAGTAAATTTTGATAAAATTGATAAAATATGTGGTTGAAAAATTGTGGACATGTTGAAATGTGTGGTTAAAAAAATTGTTGAATATAATTTAGATTAAAATCTATTCTTTATTGTACATGAGCTAAATAAAGACAATATGACCTCATCAAAATAAATTGTTCGACTTTATTTATTGGTCGCAAAAAATTAATTTTGATCATTTTATAAATTAAATTTATCTATACTTGACGCCTTAAGTACTCAACTTATAATAATATTCGTAAGCAAGATACATTTTATTATTGACTCGAATATTAAAAGAATTAAGCTATATATACATCTTACTTCACACCATGGATGACATTCTCTTTTATGTGGCACAATCTAGATAGTGGATAGTGATGTGAAAACGTGTTACAAAAATAAAAAAATGTGATTGTGCCATATTTATAATCGATTTCATTCAAAGCTTGATTCAAAGAACTATGCTTAGCCCCCTGCTCATGAAATGGCTCCGTTTAGATTGCATTGCCACCACATAGGAGTGTAAATAAAGATGTGAAGAATGATGTTGACACTTTATGAAATTTTAAACTTTATAAAACTAGAAAACCTAATTACTTTATTGCCAAGATCCTCCATGTCAAATATCAAGAAAATTAATAATGCGGAACATACCTTAATTCTTTGGGAATAATTCTTTAATATCGGGTTTTGATTCCGGATCTTGAATCTTGATTATTGGCTCTTTTGGTTCTTGAGTTTTTTATTTTGATTTTGGCTTCTTACTCTATAATTTTGATTGTCTTGTTTTTCAATTTAATTATTTCGATCATTCTTCTTGATTTTTTATTGTAATTCTTAATTCTTGATTGTGGGTTTTGGATCTTCCTTTTCAATATGATTTCTCTTATATTCTTATGTTGATGGGATGACATAAAGAATGAGAAGTTTCATATGAATTGGGGACCATGACCATATTTATAGTTTCCATATCTATTTGGTCAATCGTCAAATATAACCCTAATATATTCGGTCTCTACACATATAATCTGAGACACTTTATTTAGATACTTTAAGCCCAACAATTTAATTTTTCATTATATCACATTAATTAGGCTCAAATTTAAAATAGTTTTATATACAATTAATTACATATGTAAGCTCATATGAAACAATCTCTTGATTGTGTATATGGAATTCTGTAATACTGTCTTGATACGAAATTGCTTCTTGAACAAGATCTAAAGCAAGAATTTATCCTTAGTCCTGATCATTGTTAATTGCAACAGAAGAAATATATACATATTCTTCTTCCAAGATAAAATCATTAACTTTATCTCCCCCCGCAAACTCTACATCCTCAAAGAATCAGACATTTTCTATTTCGAAAATTGACCTACTAGTGGGATCTTTTAGAAAAATTTATAACCCCTAAAAATTGCTTTATTTGAAACTTTGATGAGAATTTAAGTTGTAGTCTCAATGTTTCTACCTAGAGAGATTTTGATGTACCGTAGGATGATTCCACATTATTCTAGGAATTTAGCAAAAGGCTTTGGACGTTATTCTCCTGATCCATCATATCATCATAGTATTCACCACCATGGTAAGATCGACTTGTTAAATTATTTTACTGAGTTGATTTTACCTCAGTCTTGTATGCCTTGAACATGTCCAGTGTTTGGAATTTTTCATATATAAGAAATAGGTAGTTATGGTGAGAAAAATTCGTCTATGACCATACTCAATTACTGTTGATCATTCCAAGAAGTAGAAGTGAATGGCCCAAATTTCGTCTAAAAGAAGATATCGCAAATGTCCCTTTTAAATTCAAATAATAATAAATTTCGTCTAAAAGACGATATCGCAAATGTCCATTTTAAATTCAAATAATAATAACCTATTTTTAATGATAACTTAAGGTTCATATAGCCTCAACTTTTACTGTTTTGTTATTGCCCTACATAAATTAATCTTTCAGCATCAATTGGCTTTTGACTGTTCATGCAACCCTATATAGACACGCTTATGTGAGTAGTGGTACCATAATTTATCCACCAAATGTGTATTGGTATTGAATCTAAATTAACCTCAGAATAAACTAAAATGAGAAGTGTACTTTTCTTTAGACGCTAAGCGTGATATTTAGTACAGTCTCTCTTTATGTGTTCCAAATTTTCACAAGAGAAATAGCCAGATGATTAATCCTTTTCATGCTTTTACTATTTCTTTTGAACTGATCCAGATGCAGGTTCCTTATACTTCTGTCCTTATAGGTATTTGCCAAGTGAGTACTTCTAGTTCTCTCTTACTTTAGACTTGCTTCTTCTTGCACACAATATGAAATGAGGTCATCAAAGATCTACTTCTCCTTTAGACAGTTGGAACTGACCTCAAATTGACTAAATTGTGCAAGAATAGAAATTAAAACCAAATGCACGAGCAAGTCATCAGACAAGTCAAACTTTAATACTTTTAATTTTGAAACAAGATGAGACATATCCATGATGTACTCCTTTAGGTTTTCTTTAGCTTTATGCTTTAGTGAAATCAAGTTCGCCATAAGTATACTAGTTTCGACTTTATCGCCTTTTGCAAAGGTTTTTCAATTTCTTTAAAAAATTTCATGACAATAGTTACCTTATCGGACCCAGCGCTCCTGAATGTTGATGGAATTCCTCGCTTCATGATAATAAGATTTATGCAGCTTGAAGGATTCCACTTATCTGAATCCCTTTTTATTCGCAGAACTTTTATCCGTAAGATTAGTGGGTTGTTTAGTCTTTAATGTAAGGTTAGATTGATGCCGCCAAGAACGATACAAACGTTCTCGTTCCAACCCTCAAAATTTGGTTTAAGCACATAAATTGAATTGATTATAGCAGATATTGTAGAATTAGATGGATTAACCGAATATAGAACTTAAGACTAAATAACATGCTCACGTACGAATTCATATTGAACAATCAATAATTTCAAATAATGCTAAACCCCATAACAAGATATCGAACGCAACATTGATATTTAGTCTTTGAATGAAAATACCAACTTGTAAGTGTCACTCTTGGTGTAGTAATCAAATACTGACAAATATTCGGTCAAACATCAAGTCTATTTTTACACCAACTCAATATTCACATAATGGAAAACTTTACAATTGTCACATATTTTGTTAGTTGTTCAGAATCGTTAAAGTGATATTTTGAAATCAGAATCTGTGTAATCCATTTGATAGAAATGCTTAAAAGAATTGGTTTGAGGAATTTCACCAATTATGCATCAAGTTGATGAATATATTGCTCACAAATCAATGTGGTAAAGGGCAGGACTAGATTTTACTTGTTAAAGCTATGAATTCTTAATTTCTATAATGGATCATAATTGAGATTCTATGATTAGGTTTTGTGACCCAAATTCGGTCCAAATTAGGTTTAGGACTTCAAGTTTTTTTTACCTAGTTTCCATATTTTAGGTTAAGTCTAGGGTTTGGACATGTTTCCTATAAATAGAAGACTCTTCATTCAGTTTATAGGACTTAAAGTTGCAGAAATTGTATTTTTCTCTCAATTGGTTGTTAATAAAATATTCTACTTCCCTGTCAATTTGTTCTTCTTGTTTGCTTTTCTTTTAAATCTTATTGTTGTTTATTACTTTATGCGATCTATACTTCATATCGCACCATAACACCTCCTCAAATTCCTAACAATTTGTATCAGAGCTAAGGTCCAGCAGTTCCACAGAGTTGATTGTTTGAAGTTTTTGTTATCGATGGCTACCATCAAAATATTTCGCTGTTGGATCACAGTACAAGATTTTCGTTGTGGCAAGTGAAGATGAGAGCTATATTAGCACAAATAGATTTGGATGATGCGTTGTTGGGATTTGATAGGATGCCCACAACTTGGACAACGGAGGAGAAGCAAAGGAAGAATCGCAAGACACTTTCGCAGATTCATCTTCATCTATCTAACAACATTCTTAAGGACGTCTTGAAGGAGAAGACAACAGCTGTATTGTGGTTGAAATTTGAGTAATTGTGCATGACCAAAAGTTTGACCAGCAAATTACATTTTAAGCAAAGGTTTTATTCTCATCGCATGGCTGAAGACCGAACATTGGAAGATCATCTGGCCGTGTTTAAGGAGTTTGTTACTGATCTGGAGACGTTAGAGGTAAAATATGATGAAGAGGACTTGGCCTTAATCATGTTGTGCTCGTTGCCTAGTTTATTATCGTCGATTAGGTACATGAATCTATACAGTCGTGACACACTCACCAATGAAGACGTGTATGATGCCTTGTTCTCTAAGGAGAAAATGAACCATTTGGTTGATGATGCCTTGTTCTCAAAGGAGAATATGAACCATTTGGTTGGAGTTGGTTCCAGAGATAATGAAACTCTTGTGGTTTGTGGTGATCAGCGAATGGGCAAATCGATGGTGGATTTTAGCAATAGGGTCTATTTTTACTGCAAGAAGAAAGATACATCAAGAGGGATTGTGAGAAGTTGCATGGTAAGGGTAATTCAGATGCAAATCGTAGGAGACAATCAGAAATTTCAGGTGAAGTAGACATCGCAGAGAACTTTGTAAGTGAGGGAGATATTTTGACTATTCCTGACGTGGAATCCAAGTCTGACGAGGAATGGATTTTGGATACAACTGGTGCGTTTCATATGAGTCCCAATAGGAATTTGTTTGAATCATATGAAACGGTAATGCAAGGCGTCGTTGTTATGGAAAACAACGAATCTTGTCGGGTAGCTGGTATTGTGAGAGTCAGATTGAAGTTGGTGGATTGAACAATCAGAACACTTGGCCATGTTCTAGACTTGAAGAAGAACATCATCTCGTTAAGTACCCTGGAATCGACAGGGTACACGTTCTCTAGTGCATGTGGAGTCTTGAAGATCCTTCATGTTCGTGTTGCATTGGAAGGGTGGAGAAAGTCTCAATTATACATCTTGTAAGGTTGGGCAGAATTAGTGAAGAAATATCAGCACATGTTTGGTACCGTGGTGGATATATAGTTTGGTACAGTACCGTTGGGAGTTGGATCTGGGTATATTTTGGAGAATACTACTCGGTCAAGTTTAGGGAATATGGGTAATTCCACTTTGCCAACACAGTTTGCGGTTCCACTGTATTCAACGGTTAGGGAGAGATCCATTAGAAATAGGTACGGGAATGCTAATCTGGATGTGCATGCTTTTGGAGTTACTGAAGGTGACGAGACTGGCCAGGGGCCTTCTGTTAAAGCATTTAATGGTGATTCTGCTGAAGGGTGTGTTTCGACCATGTTTGGTAAATTTTGAATTTGTTGTGAATTTTGGGAACCCGGGGGTTGGGTTCATTTGTATCCGTGTGTGGGTATGGTGGAAGAGGAAGAGTATTTTTCTAGTGTTGGAGATGTTTGGTTTAAATTGAAGAGTTCAGTGTGTTTCGCTGCAGTCAGACTTATTTTTCCAATTGGAGAAATTTTGGAGTTTCGTTCCTTGTACCAGAATTTGTGTCAAGGTGGAGATTGTTGGGTTTTGTGACCTAAATTTGGCTAGACCTTCACATTTTTGACCTAATTTCCATATTTTAGGTTAAGTCTAGGGTTTGGACATGTTTCCTATAAATAGAAGACTATTCATTCAGTTTATAGGACCTAAAGTTGTAGAAGTTGTATTTTTCTCTTCATTGGTTGTTAATAAAATATTCGGTTCATTTGCCAATTTGTTCTTCTTGTTTGCTTTTCTTTTAAATCTTGTTATTGTTTATTATTTTGTGCGATCTATACTGCATATCGTATCATAACACCTCCTCAAATTCCTAACAAGCCCGTGTTAAGGAGAAAAGGGGGGTTTGAATGTCTAAGATTAGTGAAATGAATTCTCTTACTGTATAGCGTGTCAAGTTTGATCTTCCAAGATCTAGCAATATATAGAACAGTAACGACCAAAAAGGATTCATGTATGAAGAAAGAGATGCTACATGTACAACCATGATTGTCAACAAATGAGTTGGCACAAATCTACGCTATCCATTTTAAAAATTATTTTTTATATCAACAGCACAAATCTTGACAATACATGGATTGTCAACAAAGTTCTCAACAAAGATTATACAAATAGCTTTATTCATACGAGGATCAGTGTGTCATTATTGTGCTTAACTTTTCAAGTAGAAAGTTGAAAAATGCTGCTGGTACATGTGACAATGTGCTAATCTCCAGTTAGTGCTTATTTTAAATCTGTACGCATAATTCATCTTAAATTCCGTATGGATGGATGCTTAATACCAGTTTTCGTCACTCAGTCTTATCATATCGAAAATTTGGTTTCTGAAATGAAGAGATAGATTCATGATCATGCATTTTGTTGTCTATAGATATTATTAGCACATAGCCCGAACATGTAAATAAGAATCGAATCAGTGAAAATTACAAGGTTTCCTAATAATCAATTCTCTTAGCAGCTACATTTCTCAAGACAGAACGGTATTTTAAAATCATTGGTTATGATCTGCCATGGAAAATTTATGCGAATATGCTTTAAACGCATTAAAATTTGCCGTTACTATTGACGATAATCTTACAATTTCTTATCCAAGTTGCTTTTTGCCATAAACACTCATAATTATGCTCAATTTATATCATTGTTCCAGCTACTTAATAGCCATCATGGGATTGCAAGTAATATAGAGCTTTGTGCTCACTGTCATGGATGTCTATTAATATGCCTTGTCAAAGAAGGAGGTTCTTCACAATTCTATTCTACTCGACTTATTTGCAGTCGGGGATTGGGTCAGTATCTAATTTCTTTAGAATTCTTAGTAGAAGCCTTCCGAGTGTTTGTTGAACTACTACTTCATTTAAAAGCTTACGATAAGATGGGCATAATTTTTAGTTATTTAAATTGTCTTCAATATACACTCATGTGTAAGCGGGCATAAAAAACTCACAATTTTAATAAACACGTTGTAGAGAGATTTTGAGCTCAATTCTTTTTATTGTTTTGATATTATGTGGAACCGGCTCAACTAAAAGCTTGAGTTGTCAAGAGAGAAGATAAATTTATTGATTTAACCCCTGTTTGACAATCATACTTCTCAATTTTTTTTTTTCTAAATACTCAATTTCGATCAAGCATTCATAGAATAAAATATTCTACACGTAACCTCAAAAATTTTCTTTACTTTTTAATCACATATTCTCCTAAAAATCACTATTCAAAACTTCTTTTTCCAAAAGTATAGTTGTCAAAAAGGGGCTTAAATTGTCTATAACATTGATTGTTACGTAGTTTATAAATACTTGGCAGGTTACTGCAGCATTATCCCTTGCAGCAGCAGCTTCCTCGGCCAGCATAACCGTGTTGTACTTCGGTGACATGGGAGGTTGCTACTTTGGAGAAGAATGCATCAAGTACCAAATGGCAGTTGATTGGCCTTTCTGAGTTGGATAACTATAGCAATATCCTCTCTCATCATGTTTTGGCTTGCTGCTGCTGGTTAGGTTTTTAAACATCTCAAGGTGTTGTATTCATTAGGACTGTTTGTTCGGACAAGGGAAAAAATGAAAAAAAGTAGGCAACTTGCAGATACATGTTTAGTTTCGTAATGTGACAGTTTTTGTAGGTAAACCAAAGGCTCAACACAGTTTTCGCACTTTGAGTTGGTTTTTACTGTTTTTGTCAAACATTTCGAATTAACTACATGAAAAATACAATCAGTCTGTGATTCCCTCTGTATATGGAATTTGCAAACATTTGCTTTTATGAAGATTCTTCAAAAAAAAAAAAAAAAATTGAGTAATGTGCACATGGATATATTGGTGTCACAAGTGAAGTAGTGAACCGGATTGGCGGGTCTTGTTGCACTTGGCACTATGGTCCACCGTCCTGTGCAGGTCGAACAAGGCAGACCAAAAAACGTAAATTTTGACTGAAATAAATTAACAAAGCGGTAAGTTCAGTTCGTAGGTTTGCCTCGGTATAACCCAACTAGGAGCCATTTCAACATCAAAGAATTGCTAATGCTCTAGCATCTACACTGAAAAATGACAACTAAAGTTGGGGTATTAAACTGAAGATTTGGTCAATAAATGTTATCCAATTCCCTTCTAATTAATTGCTAGTGATTCATCCAATACTCAAACTACAGAAATTGCGACAATATCAAAGATATTGGCCAGAAAATGATATTTACAACACCGTAGACAGCAATGCACGATAAAGATTCTTTACGAGCTGCAACCTGCAACTTATGAAAGAATCAAGCAGCAGGAGGCCTCAGGTTATGATCTTGAGAAGTATCACGGTTAGATGGCGGGAGATACTGCCACATTGGGACAAAACTATAGCCTGGATACATCTGCATCTTGTTTGACCCGCCCTGATATACTGGTGGATGTGCTGGCATGAACCCAGCAGCTGGAAGTGGCATGGCTTTCAATTGCTGCTCCATCCTTTCCTTGTTTGCTCTCAGTACAAGTTTCTCATCATGAAGTTCATTCTTCTCTGCCTGTTTTAGAACAACAGGTGAAATCACAAGCATGAAAAAGATCTTTGAAAATGTATAAAATGAATAAAGGTTGAGTTCAAAGTATCACTTAGATTTTCTTTACTGGTCGGAGGGCACAACTTCAAGCTCAGAATATAATTGTTATATTTCTTTTAAACTTGAAACATTGTCTAGAACAACAACAATTGAAATATGTTAAAAGACTATTTGTTCTCTTGAGAAAGGAACATTTCTTGTTTTTAACTCCATATTTTCATGGTCATAGAGGGAAGTAATCTTCTTTTGACTAAATGATTAAAAAATATGTAATTCCACTTCTACAGGAGATGTCCCCCTGTACAAGTGCCAGGGGTAAGTGTCTCCCTGGCCGTGTAAGGGGATTCCCCCTGTACATGTAGCCAGTTCCTTAAAAAATTGGTCGTGAAGGGAGATTTTTTCTTTCTATATTATTTTCATGGTAATAAAAGAAGGGTAATTAACAAAACGGAAGAGAATTCCTAGACAATATTAAGTAAATAAGAACAAACAGAAGTTTTTGGTGAGCTCTTTCTAGTAATTGCAAGAAACATTCGATGAAATATGTTGTAACCAATTTCTGTGTTTAAAATGGCACAATCGTCGAGGAATGAAATATCAAGAAGAATCTCAAAAAGACAATTCTGGCAGCTTCATTTGGACGTACGAAAGAAACATCCAATTTCTCATTACCCTGGCTTTAAAAAAAGGGCCGCTATGACTAGCCTTCCTTTTATAAAATGTAGAATCTTAAATCGATAATATAATGTATGAATCATCATGATAAACCAACATATACTGTGGATTTATCACATGCAATAGATTCCCAGCATAACCACAATACCAAAAAACAAACAAAGGCTTTATCAATTTATCTGAATATATATCCTGTCTAACCTTCAATATCCTGATCTCTTCCAAAAGCTTTTCATTCATCTCTTTATACTCCTCAGATTCAGTTTTGAGTTGGTTCAGAACTCTGATGGCATCACCAAGTATGGCCAATTTGTCAATTTTCATGGGTCTGCCCAGTTCCAGAATAGCACACAATTCTGAGAACCTGCATGGAGGATAAAAATGGTTCTTACATGGAAAAAACTACTGACATTTATATTGATTTTCATTTTCTGAAAGTAAACTTTAGACATCCAAAGCACCAAAGGTTATCTCATTTTCTTTCAATAAACTGCATTTAATATAAAGTGGTGTGCATTCATTCAAAATTACATTCATACAGATGTTAATAAGGGTGACATAAACACGCCAGCTGCATAGAACAACAATGCAGGCATTTTGAGGCACCACACGTAATAAAACTAGCAAACACGACAAACATCTAGTATAAACTTATAAGACTACCTGCTGTTTAATTTTTCTCTCCTCATTCTCTCACGACATGCTTTAGTTCCAACTCCTCTGCACAGATCACCGTGTTCCCTGTATAGTGCCACAACAGGATAAGAAGCAACCTTTACTTTGAAGCAAGAAACACGAAGCCACATCTCCCGTAAAATCTATTTTAATTTTCCACAATATTAAGGTCTCCAAATACAACAAGAAATGAGTGATTTGTCTAAATATAATACAAAACTTTACTTGTAAAGTGCCACAACTGGTTAAGAAGCAAACTTTACTTTGAAGCAAGAAAAACGATGACACATCTCCCGTAAAATCTATTCTAATTTTCCACAATATTAAGGTCTCCCAATACAACAAGAAATGAGTGATTTGTCTAAATATAATACAAAACTAGAAGCATACGAGTAATTTGATCCTTGAGTCTAGTCTCGAACTATGATGCTCGGACTCGGGTACGGATATCAGGTACAGGTACGTATCTAAGTATCGGATTTTTTATTTTCTAAAATGTAGAATACGAGGATATGGTTAAAAAGAGTCCAAATTTCGGACACGGGTTCGTGGATACGTGTTTCAAACTTCAATTTATTTATTTTTACTCATCCAGGATGTCATTTTGAATAGACCAAAATTAATTATTCACAATGAAGGAAATGGGTATTTAATAAGAGGTTAAGACGAATAAAATAGAATTTTGAGGTTTAGTTTACAATAATGAGAATTACTAAATGTTATATAAAATAGAAAATGAGGAATTTGATTGTAATTTAGACTTAGTGGAACACTAAATAGCACTATATGGAACCCATTTTCATTTTATACAAATAAAACCCTAAACCACTGATATAGAGAGAGAAAGAAGGAAAAAAAAAAAAAAAAAAAAAAAAAAAAAAAA
>CAIGRB010150415.1:16215-32383 GCA_903798255.1 Fraxinus quadrangulata
AAAAAATTAAAAAAATAAAAAGATAAAAATTTGATTACTTTGGGAGGCGAATCGATACCTTTGGGTGTGGGGTGGAAGGTTCCACGAAAGATCGCTCGGCTCGACGTCGTTTAACAGGTTGCTGTATTCAATCAGATCAGACCAGCAATTCTCGTCGAATGAATACAAGTGATGATTATTCATTCTGAAAATCGAACGGGAGATTTACTGAAAAATGGAGAAATTTATTTTGTTTAATTTAGAAAGAATTATTAGATTAGGCCGTTGAATATTGAGGACAGAGGTCAAATCAAGAAGAACGATTTGGACATTGGAGGCGGAGAATAGTCAGTGAGGATTGGGGCAATTATTTCTGCAAATTGCATTGATTGGAGGCATAAATGATTTCAAATGTATAATCTAAGCACTTTTTGAATATCAAACATGTGCAACTTGATAAGTTGTTCGCTGGCTTTAAAAAAAACAATCAAGTTATGTGTAAATTAAATTTTACAAGTTCGACATTTTTGTGAGGTGATATTTTTTAAATATTGATCTTTAAACACCTTAAATAATTGATAATACAAATTTTGATAACACTTAAAATGTCGAGCTTAATATACACCAAGTGTATGTTTGGGCCATATTATTTTGAAAAAATATATTTTGAAATAGTAGATTGATAGAGAATATGTGGTTCAAAAAGAAGGAAAAGTTATTGATGTGATGGAAATTATTATTTTATTGAAAAATGTGTGATTGAAAATGAGTAGAAGAATGAGAATAAAAATTTTACCGTGGCTCAAACATAGTGCAAGTTCGTATAATTAATTTAATCTTTAAAAAAATCATATGGGGCGACTCTTTCTCAATAGTCATTAACTTAAATTACTCAAAATCTATTTCAAATAATGATATCTAATATTATTAGTAATCCATTTAATTGGCTTATAAGATGAATTCAATTAAACTAAGTCCAAATTGATGTTAATTAAAAAAAATGGAAAAAATTAGTTTTTGAAATAGTGATTTTTTGAAGAGTATGTTGTTAAAAAGCAAGTAAATATTTTAAGTTTACGTACAAAATATTTTATTGTTAGAATGTGTTGTAGAAATAAGTTTAAAAAAAAGATTTTGAAAAATGGTAGACAAACCGAGACTAAATAAAAAATACAAGAATCATTTATCATTAATGTTTCTAAATAGAATTAGACGTATTTTTAATATTGTTTCCATCTATCAATATATTTTAAAAATTAATGGGATTTTGATAATAGTAATACTATTCATAGTGAAAAATACTGGTAATCGTCTTATGTGGTATATACATGATCATTTGTTACTTAATGCATTAATGTAGTAGTTTTTTATTATTTCATACGTCAAAGGACAAATTGTCTATGTATACCACATAGGGCGACTATCGATAATATTTATTATAAATAACATTATTCTTTTGATAATGTGGCTAACACAGTTGTTAATCTATCAATGGAGCTAGAGTGTACAATGATTGTTGTTAGGATTTATGTTGTATTAGCAATTATTTAAATAAAATGATTATTATTAAAGAATAGGATTGTCATGAAAGAGTTGTAAAAGTCAATGAGTCTTTTGGAGGATTGTATAGATGAACTGGAGTCTTTTGGTTCGAATATGGAACAAAGAGAAAGAGTCGTCGAATTTACGCTAAATTGTCACATAGCTGATACTCGAGCGAAAAAAGAAGAATCATTGTCGACAACGTATCGCTCCAGTGATACACCTCTTGCTCGCATGTCGGCAACCTAGCGCTCGATCGATGGTGTTTTTCAAGAAATTCTAGTCTGCTTTTTTCAAGAATTCTATTTATCGTATACTACCTAAATACATCTTATTATAAATACCCAATGTTCATACATTTTTGTGGGTGATTGATATTATATTACTACTTCATACTATTATTCCAAGATTCAAGAACATATCCAAACATTGAGATTAAATATTTGATTTTTGAGATCAATCAACTACGAGTTGGGAAGATATTAAAGTTAAATAATCCAAAACACATGCTTCATAAATATAATCAAGAATGTACTTTCTCAATGGCTTTTAGAAGTTGTTAAAGATTGAAAGAGGTTGGACTGCAAGCACAGAAAGAGTACAAGAACAAAGTGTTCTGGTGATCCATAGGAGATATACAATTCTAGAAAATCGGGAGCAAGTGTGAGTGAAGCACGCTCTAGCGGGTCTTGGAGATTGTAAAAATTAGATCAACGAGTCTAGTGGATTTTTCTAGACTCGATCATACTATAAGTCTTATTGTCTATAATGAAAGTTATTGGTGAAAGTCCAAGATTGACTAACTAAAAGGGGTGTGAATTGGTTATAAAAGCTTCTTCGTTAAAAACTCAATTTTAATATAATAAGCAAACAAATAGTAGAAGACAACTATATACAAATAAGCAAGTAAGTGAAACAACGTAATTTTCACAAAGTAAAAGTGTTAATTAAAAGGGATAGAGAATGCAAACGATATAGTTATGAAGGTTCGATCTAATGCAATGATCTACATCCTCCGTTACCAAGCTCTCCAGCATGAGCAAGGCCTTTTTCACTATGTTGATTGACTTATGGTGCAATCCAACCCTTTACAATGCTTTTAGTGATTTACAAACAAGGAGCATCAATCCTTTTACAATGTTGAGTTTTTCGGAACCTCAACACGATCCACACTTCAAAATGAGTTTATAAGTGAAATCTTCTCTTCTTAGTGAATAATGAATATAAGTTTAAGTATAAGAAAAGAAGTAGGCAAACACTTTGATGGATAGTAATGAATGAAGCTCGAGAGTTTGGTGTGTAGATCTTTGATGTATAAAATAATTTTCAAGAATTAATTTTGATCAAAGATTTTCAAGAGCAAAATGATTTGATAATAAATGATATGAGAAATCAATGTTAGCTCAAGGAATATCAAATTGAATGCTCCAAAGTTGTTTTACAAATGTTAGGTGAGTTAGTATTTATAGCAGTAAAAAAAATGTCAAACTTTCTGTCAAATCGGACGACCATCCGAACATCCGGTTCAGAACAGGACGACCATCCACTAGCCGTTGAACAATTCTGTTAGAACGGTCAAAAAACTGACTGTTGCGGTGAACCGGACGTCCGGATGTCCGGATGACCAGAGTTGGTCGAGGTCGTTTTTCTTTTTCTTTTGTTTGCAATCAATGATGTTTTTACCTGATTTTTCAAATTAAGTTTGTTTTCCTAGTTTTCAAAAAAATAGGATGGAAAAACTTTCCTTTTAAAAATAATTTTGTGCAAACATTTTCGTCACGTAAATTTTGTCGTGTACGAGAAAACCATTACTTGAGCTCGCAAAGTATCATTGCCAAGAATTAAAGTATTTTACCTTTACAATCGAGCTAAGAGAAATCTAGTTACAAAGTATTTGATTAATTTGGCGTGAGTGCTCGATTTGTTGCTTAATTTGAAATGACGCAGAGCTTGTCTCCATGAGTGCTCGATCAATCTTCATTTGAGTTTCCTTGATTTACACATTCTCGTTCAATGGTTTTGACTCAATTTGTCAACATGTAATCAATTTTAAAGATTAAATTAGAGATAAACATAAATTGTTTGTTGCAATCAAAACATACGGTTTGACCATAGGTCAACAATTTCTCAATTTTTGATTAGGACAAGCAATAAATGATTCGTAATAGAAAGAGTACCTTATATAATTTTCACAATTCAAACATTTGCAATTTTGTTCCCCATATGTTTTATAGATCAAGAATTCCCTTTTTCTCATTCACATTAAGCATGCAAATCATCATTAAAATCATGTTGAATATAATTCGAACCATCAATATGCAAATCATCAAATTATCTCATATGTTTTCCTCTTTTTGGCATAAACAAAAAGAATAGAGCATAAAAAAGTATAAGCAAAACATAATGGAATGAAATCTTAAAATCATGGAGAATATAATTTAAACCGAATTATTCAATGACATGAATTAGAAGTAGAAAAATATCTAAAGTAAAAACAAGGAAGTATAAATGCAGGATAAAACGAGAATGATCAAGAACTAAGACTCCAGAGGAGGAGGAAACTGGGCATAAAAGTGAGCATAGAAGGCGTTCCGCTGAACTTGCATGGTTTCCTGTTGAGTGAGCACTCGTTGAAGTATTCCATCGAGACCATCAACCGTGGATGCAAGAGAACCAATGCGACCATTCAACATGTTGTATTAATCCCCGATGAATGTAAAGCCACCGGACGAAGAATGAGTACTTGGAGTATGTTGGGGAGCTAGTAGTATATCGGTATCTTCTTCTTCATCTTTATCACCGTCAAAGGTTAGAGTCGATGGACCCGAGATGGGGTCAAACACTTTCATGTGTGCCACCTATTGACCGTGTTCTTTTACTATTTTCATGCCTTTAAGTGTTTGAACGTTGATGATGTCGGTGGGTTTAGGTGAGATGTATGCTTCATCATCTAATGCAATGCGAAAATGTTTGAAAACTTTGGTAAGAAGCATGCCATATGGTAAGACCTTGATAGTTCGTGTGGAGTGCATGAGTTTCATGAGGCCTATAGTAATGGTTGGAAAATAAAGTTTTCTACCGACAAGAAGGGAGTCGAAAAGGAAGAGATCAAAAGAGCTCACTTCATCTCGATGGCCTTTCCGGAGAAGAATGACATTAGCAATAATATTGTGTAAGACCTTGAATGGAAAAGATAATTGATGTGCACAAACTTTGGTGATATTTTCAAAAAATTTCTCGGTGATGCGACGATAAGCCTTGGTAGGGGCATAATTGTCGAGCTTGGGATGAGTTTTGTGTAAAATGATTTGAGTGCTACATTCTCAAGTTCCAAGAGGTCACGAATGAGTACTTTGTTTATAATAACACGTTTATTTTTAACTAAACAAGAAATTTCATTTGAATGTGAAATCGTCATGCTATGATAAAATTCTTGCATAAGACGTAGGTATGCATTTTCTTCCAATGTGGCAATTGAAATCCAACCCATTTTTCAAAAATTTCCTCAATGTGAAAAGCAGGCGCTTCAATGGTAAAATTGGCAAAATCAATGCTCTTACCACTTAAAATGGGTGATTTTGCAAAAGGGTTGACCGACACTTCAGACTCTAAATCCGTTTTCTCGTCGAAAGAGGATGGAGGAGAGCGTTGTACCGTGCTCTTGAGGTGTTTTCCCTTATTTTTAGAGCTTGCCATGAGTGAGAGATGAAGGTGTGTGTGTGTGTGTGTTGTAGATCTAGGGTTCAAAAATTTTGGGTGAAAATGAAGATTTGGATATGAAAAGTGAAATTTTGTGCGAAATTTAAATGTAAAAGTTATGGGTTTTGTAAAAATCAAGTGTAATAGAAGTTTTGAGGTGTGAAAATAAGTTATGGAAAAGAAATTTAGGAAGAGAAGCTAAGGAATTAGGTGAAAAGTGATATAAAAAAAAGGTTGAATCATGATTTAAGATCGCCAATTTTGCTGAATCGGACGTCCGGTTTGGCAGAAAGTTTTTCTGCCAAAACTGGACGTTGATCCAGACGATCTGGTTCCTCGTCCGGATCACCTAAAAGTGGATATGAAGCACATAAAAGGCACATAATTTTTAATCATACACTTTATTTTCATTGATTATGCCTAAACCTCTTCTAATGAAGGTAAAATGATAGAGTGCAAAAGGTTTGGTGAAGATATCGGCCAATTGGTTTTCAGTATCGATAAACTCTAACGTGATGTCACCCTTTTGAACATGATCTCTAAAAAAATGATGTCTAATTTCAATATACTTAGTTCGAGAGTGCAAAATGGGATTTTTAGACAAATTTATGAAAATGATTAAGAGTTTATTTCATTCATAGCACTTATGCACAACAACTTGCGGTCGAGATATATTCGGCCTTGGCCGTAGAGAATGCCACGAAATTTTGTTTCTTGCTAAACCACAATACTAGAACAAAACCTAGAAAGTGGCAAATGCCACTAGTGCTTTTTCGATCAATTTGACATCCGGCCCAATCGGCATCCGAATAGCTAAGTAGGTCAATGTAAGTATTTTTAGGATACCAAAGTCCTAAGCATAAGTCCCACTAAGATACCTAAATATTCTCTTTACGTCTTTAAGATGTAACTCCTTAGGATTTTATTTAAATAGAGCACCTAAGCATACACTAAACATAATATCGGGCCTACTAGCGGTTAAATAAAGAAGGGATCTGATCATACCTCGATATTTAGTGACGTCAACGGAGATACCTTGATCACCTTTGTCAAGCTTATGGATGTACTCATTGGAGTATTCATTGGCTTTAAATCATTCATATTGAACCTCTTCAACATGTCTAATATGTATTTACTTTGATTTATGAATATGTTATCACATGTTTGTTTAATTTGAAGTACGAGAAAGAACTTAAGTTCTTCCATCATGCTCATTTCAAACTCCATGCTCATGTTTTTCAAAAATTCACAAAGAAGAATATTTGTAGCCCCAAAAATAATGTCATCCACATAAATTTGAACAATAAGTATATCTTCTTTATGAGTTTTAATAAAAAGAGTAGTATCTGCCTTTCAAATTGAAAAATCATTTGAGAGTAGAAATTTGCTCAACCGTTGATACTAAGCTCTAGGAGCTTGTTTTAGACCGTAAAGAGCTTTCTAAGTTTAAAGACATGGTTTGAAAACTTGTAATTTGTAAAGTCGGATGGTTGTTCAACAAACACTTCTTCTTGAATAAATCCATTTAAAAATGCACTTTTAAGATCCATTCGATAAAGAGTAAAATTTTCATGACATGCAAAGGCAAGAAGCATGCGAATGGATTCTAATCTAGCCACCGGTGCAAATGTTTCTTTATAATCAATTTCTTCTTATTGATTGTAACATTGGGCCACTAATATAGTCTTGTTACGCACAATAATTCTATTTTCATCTCGTTTGTTTCTAAATACCCATTTAGTACCAATTACGGTTTGATTATTTGGTCTTGCGACAAAATCCCAAACATGGTTTCTTTCGAATTTATTTAGTTATTCTTGCATTGCTAGAGTCCAAAACTTATCAAACTCGGCTTCTTTAAAAATTTTAGATTCAATTTGTGAGATGAATGCACAACTACCAAGATGATTTCCAAGAGATGTTCTAGTAGTGATACCTTTTGATGGATCGCTTATTATTAACTCCTTTGGATGAGAGGAAAATAATTTTCATTCCTATGGTAATGTGGGATCACTTTGTGCTTCGGTTGGCCCTTTTCCACTTTCTTGGTCATTGGGCTCCTTTTATTGTTCTTCATTAGACACTCCTTTGTTTTGGTCTTGAATATTCATTTGTTCGAAAGGAGTTTCCAAACCTACATCATCATCAATACCTTTCTCAAGATCAAGAAGGTTAGTCTCATCAAAAGTGGCATGCTAGATTCTTCAACAACTAGAGTTCTTTTGTTGAAGACTCTATAAGCCTTACTAGAAGATGAATATCCTAGAAAAATTTCAACATCGAATTTTGAGTCAAATTTGCCCAAATTATCCTTTGTGTTTAAAATGAACCATTTGCAACCGAAAACTTTGAAATAGTTAATGTTAGAAATTCTATTTTTCCAAAACTCGTAAGGAGTTTTAGTTTTCTTACGACTTACCAAAACTCTATTTATAATATAACATGCGGTGTTGATGGCTTCAGCCCAAAAATACTTAGGTAAATTATTCTCATTTAGCATGGCCCTATCTATTTTTTGCAATGTACGATTCTTTTTTTGTACTACACCATTTTGTTGAGGAGTTCTAGGAGTCAAAAAATTATGTTCATATCCATTTTCGTTACAAAATTTATCAAAAGCAAGGTTGTCAAACTCTCCACCATGGTCACGTCTAATAGTTGTAATAGTGTAGCCCTTTTCATTTTCAACTTTCTTGCAAAAATGTTTAAAATCTTTTAAGACTTCATCTTTTACACTTAAAAATATAACTCATGTATATCTTGAAAAATCTTCAACGATAACGAAGGTGTAATGTTTACCGCCTAAGCTAGCCGTTCTTGATGGTCCAAAAGATTCATGTGGAGAAGTTGCAAAGGCTTTGTGGTTGAAGAGAAAAATTTTGGTTTGAAAGAGCTTTTTACTTGTTTTTCGAATTGGCATGCATCACAAATTTTATTTTTTTCAAATTTCAAATTTGGCAATCCTTTCACAATACAATTTTTTGAAATTTTTGAAATAAGATCCATGTTAACATGGCCTAGTTTTCTATTCCATAGCCATGTTTCAGCCTTTAACCCAAGTAAACAATGTTCATTATTTTCATATTTAGTATTTATGATATAAACATCTTCATTTCGGCTTCCTACAAAAATCACCCATTTTGATGTAGTATCATTAATTAGGCATTTGGATGAATCGAATTTATATTGTAACAGTTATTATGTAATTGACTAATACTTAGCAAATTATGCTTGAAGTTGTCAACTAATAGAACATTTTCAATAAAGGGGGATGAGTGATTACCAATGTTGCCAATGCCAATAATTTTTCCTTTTGCATTATCTCCGAATGTTACATGACCTCCATCATTCTTTTTGAAGTTTGATAGTAGTGATTGATCTCCGGCCATGTGCAAATCCAAGAACCATTTGCTCTTTGTTTTTTTTGGTACCTAAAAGTACAATTTAATTTTTTATTTTTGGCATCCATACAAACTTGAGTCCTTGGTAGTTAGCTTTTGGGGATTCTCTAATCGACTTATTTTTGTTTTCAAAATATAACTTCTTTTTAGCTAAACAATTAAACGTAGCATGTCAACTTTTATTACAAAAGGTACATGTGATATTTGAAGTTTTAACAAACATGTTTTTGAGAGATTTTTGTTTCAAAGTGGGTTTGAATTCGATTCTTCCTTTATCAAAAATGTATTTTTGATTTCCAAGTATTAAATCAAAATTCTTCTTTCATTCGGTGAATTTATAAATAATTTTCGTCAAATCTTCAACTTTTTCTTTGAGAGAAGTGTTTTTCTTAACTAATAAATTGTAATCAACATTTTCTTCTTGTTTTTCCAAAATCTTCTTTACTTCATCTTTCAATAAAGAGTTTTTCTTTTTAAGAATGGAGTAGCTCAAAGCAAGTTTTTCAAAATTTTCAAGTAAATCATCATAAGAACTAGATAATTTATCATAAGAATATTTTTCTTTTGAACTTACCTCATCTTCAAGTGCCATAAAGCATATGTTGGTGATTTCATCTTGATTATCGCTTTCATTTTGACCTTCATCATCACTATCATCCCAAGTAACTTGGAGTGCCTTTTTCTTGTTATTCTTCTTTTTGTTTGGGTACTTGATTCTTTTGTGACCGGGTTTATCGCACTTGTAGCAAATGATTTTCTTGCTTCTTTCTTCTCTTTTGTCGTCATTCCTTTGAAATTTTTTATTATTCCGGAATCCTTTTCATTTCTTGACGAGGAGGACTAAATCATCGAGTTCTTCATCACTCATGTTGTTGTTTCTTCTTCGAGTGTCGATTTTAGAGCAATTTGACGTTTTGGAGCCCCTTTTGATTCCTCTTTGCTTTTTCTTGTCTTCTCCTTGATTTCGACATTGTTGAGGTCATAGATAATCAAGGTTCCATAAAGTTCTTCCAAGGGATATGTGTTCACATCCTTGGTATTTTCTATAAACATTCGTATATGACTCCATTCCTCTGAGAGTGACCTAAGCATTTTGCTTACAAGTTCACCATTAGTATATTTTCGATCAAAACCCTGTAAACCATTCAAAATATCGGTAAAATAAGTAATCATATTAACAATATATTCATTTTGTTTCATAAAGAAATTTTTGAATTCTTTAACTAACATATTTATTTTAGTTTCTTTATCCTTACTTTTCCCAACATGAGTAACTTCGAGAGCATGCCAAATGTCACAGGCCGAATCACATGTGCTAATCCTATTAAATTCATTTCTGTCTAGTGCACAACAAAGCAAATTTTTGGCCTTAGTATTTAATAATAATTTTCTTTTATCTTCTTCATCGTATTACTCTCTAGGTTTAGGAATACTTTGATCAGGTCTTCCATCAATCTTGATAGTCTTTGTAGGCACATAGGGACATATTCAATTATTTCCCAAATATTATAATCAATTGATTGAACATAGATCATCATCCTAGCCTTCCAATAGTTGTAGTGTGTGCCATCAAAGAAAGGAGGTCGCTTTGTGGAATGCCCCTCAAAATTTTGAAACATGGTGTTAGCCATTACTAAAGATTGTGAGATCTTTAAAATTGTGAGTACCTTTCTCTCATACCAATTGAAAGCCCAATATTGACTAACCAAGAGGGAGGTGAATTGGTTATAATTTTTTTTTCATTAAAAACTCAATTTTAATATAATAAGCAAGCAAATAGTAGAAGACAATTAAACACAAATAAGCAAGTAAGTGGAACAACTTAATTTTCACAAAGTAAAAACATTAAGTAAAAGAGATAGAGAGTGCAAACGATATAGTTATGGAGGTTCGATCTAATGCAATGATTTACGTCCCTCGTTACCAAGCTTTTCGGCATGAGCAAGGCCTTTTCAATGTATTGATTGACTTATGGTGCAATCCAACCCTTTACAACTCTTCTGATGATTTGCAAACAAGGAACACCGATCCTTTTACAACGTTGAGCTTTTCGGGGCCTCAACACGATCCACAATTTAAAATGAGTTTACAAGTGAAATCTCATGCGAATAATGAATACAAGGTTAAGTATAAGAAGAGAAGTAGGCAAACACTTTAATGGATGACAATGAATGAAGTTCAAGAGTTTTGTGTGTAGATCTTTGATTTATAAAATGATTTTCAAAATTAATTTTGATAAAATATTTTTCAAGGGTAAAATGATTTGATAATAAAAGATATGAGAGATCAATGTTAGCTCAAGGAGTATCAAATTGAATACTCAAAAGTTGTTTTACAAATGGTAGGTGAGTTGGTATTTATATCATTAAAAAAAAGGTCAAACTTTCTGTCAAACCGGACGACCATCTAGACGTCCGGTTCAGAACCAGATGACCCAATCTAGCCATTGAACAACTCTGTCAGAACGGTCAAAAAGCTGATCGTTGTAGGCTAACCGGACGTTCGGATGACCAGAGTTGCTCGGGGACATTTTTCTTTTTGTTTTTTTTGCAATCAATGATGTTTTTACCTTCTTTTTCAAAGTAAGTTTGTTTTGATAATTTTCAAAAAAAAAAAATAGGTTGGAAAAACTTTCATTTGAAAAATAATTTTGTGCAAATATTTTCGTCACGTAAATTTTGTCGTGTACGAGAAAATCATTACTTGAGCTCGCAAAGTGTTATTGCCTATAATTAAAGTACTTTACCTTTACAACCAAGCTAAGAGAAATCTACTTACAAAGTCTTTGATTAATTTGGCGTGAATGCTCGATTTCTTACGTGATTTGAGATGACGCAGAGTTTGTCTCCATGAGTACTTGGTCGATCTTCATTTGAGCTTCCTTATTTACACCTTCTCGTTCAATGGTTTTGACTTAATTTGCCAAAAATTAGTAAATTTTAAAGATTAAATTAGAGATAAACGTAAATTGTTTGTTGTAATCAAAACATACGGTTTGACCATAAGTCAACAATTGGTTTGGTCCTGGAGTTTTTAACTAGTTAAGAATTTTCTCTGACAACAAATCTTGTATTATTTACAGCTTTTATTAATATTGTGACAATCCAATATAGGATAAAATTGACTTGATTGACTAAACATCTAGAACAATGAAAAAGTGACTTGTTGTTTTTAATTGATAATTTTTAAGTTATTTACCCGTTAGATGATTTTAGGGTCGAACTAGTAACTTTCAAGTAGTATCAGAGCCCAAATTTGGTTCCTAACCCTAATTTTCTAGATGACTTGTTCATTGTCTATTCTACCATATTTTGATGGCAATAACTATACCTATTGTAAAATTAGAATGAGAGTATTCTTGAAATCTATGGATAAGCATATTTGGTTGAGCATAGTTTATGGTTGGACCACCCCTATCTACCATAATTGCAGGTGTATTTACCTCCATTGATATTTCAACTTGGTCTTTGGTTGAGCGTAGTAAATGGTTGGACCACCCCCATCTACCATAGTTGCAAGTCTATTTACCCTCGTTGATGTTTCAACTTGGTCTAAAAAAGAGTTTGATGAGTGTAATTGCAATAGTAAAGGATTTCATGCTCTATTTATAGATGTATCACTTGAAGAATTTAGGTATGCGTCTATGTGTGAGGTTGCTAAAGAAGTTTGAGATATTTTATAGACTACACATAATGGAACTCATGATATTAAGAATTCTAAATTACAAATGTTGACCACTAGATTTGAAAAGATTAGGATGCTGAGACCTTAGATGACTTCTATGCAAGTTTGAACGACATAGTTAATTCTAACTTTAACCTAGGTAAGAGAATTCCTGAGCCTACGTTTGTCAAAAAAATCCCAAGATCCTTACCCTAGAGATTTAGGTATAAAGTTAGTCTATCGAGGATAGCAATAATCCAATGCTGTTAAGATTGAAATATTGGTTGGATCTCTCCAAACTTATGTACTCACTATATCTCAATCTAAGAAGAAATCTATAGTCTTGAATACTGTTAGGAAGAAAAGTATGATTCTTCTGATTCAAAATCACTTAATGATAAGGAAATAGCATACTTTGTTAAGAATTTCCAATTTTACAAATCTTTATTTTTCTTTTGATTTCTCTCTGTATCTCTACTAAGATTACTTGAATTTTTCTCTAGATTTAACACTACAGTAATCACAGTTACAAAACCGATGATATCTTCACTCACGCCTAATGTTAAGATAAATCAGGGTAAAACTGTGAACGCAACTCTCACTAATGATGAGTCTAGTTGGGATAATCAAAGTGAGATGTCCACATATGAGGAGAGTGGGAAGTTTATGACCTTCACTGCTAGATTTAAAAGTGGGTTTCATAAGGACAGTGAGAAGGTTGAGGAAGTAGATAGTGGTGAGGAAGATGATGTAGAGATTTGTGAGGTTTATCAAAAATTATTTAAAAAGAGTCTTAAAATTAAGAAGGTAAATAAAGTTGTGCTTAAAAAGGTAAATGAACTTGAGATAGTTAGAGAGACTTGTAGCTGACATTCAAGAGTCTACCTTATGCCTCAATAAATTAGATACTGTGAATCAATCCCTAAAGTCTAAGATTAAGGATCTTACAGGTGAACTTGAGAAGTCCTCTAAGAGAGTTAGTGAGCTGACCATTGAGAATGATAAATTAGAAACTAGGTTAAGAACCTTCTGAGCGAATTTGAATATTCCAAGTCTCAACTTTTTGCTTTCTCTAGTGGATCTCGAAAATTGAACAATCTTTTGGCGTTGAACAAGTCTGCTGGGAAAAGGGGCGGCTATCACTACCACTTAACAACCTATGTATGTTCCTATTCTTGAATTCAAAAATAAGGGTATCGTAGGACAAAGGTCTATTAGATAGCGTATGACCTACCAACCTAGGAATATTTGGACCTAGCTTTATACCTACTTGTTTCAATTGTGGTGATTTAGGACATATAAGGCCTAGAGGTCATAAATTCATGAATAGGAATAGAAATCAGAATTTCACTAAAGTTAGAAATCAGGATTTTGATGGTTGGATTGACTTTCTCACTAATCAAGTAAGTCATTTGACCGAGTTAGTGACACAATTGACTAAAAATAAATCTTTAACTAGACAAGTTTGGGGTTAAAAATAGTGATATGAAAATTTTTGAAATTGATCATAGTGCTCTTAAAGGTACGAACGTTTGTATACCTAATTGATTAGGTGATTTTGATGCATGCGTGTGCTTATTAATTGTGATTTATTCATTATTACATGATTATCATTTTTTAGGTAGTTTGATTAAAAAACTTCAAAAAATTGAAAAATAAAAAAAGGGGAATTTGTTTCACTACAAAATATGATATATGATTTACTTGAGCATGTGTGTTATGACCAAGTACGAGTTTAATTGATTTTTTGTATTGGTTTCTTTATATACCATCTGCATTGTACATACTATGATCTTGTGAGTAAGTCTTGACCACTTTTGTGATGTTTGGGATACCGTCATCTGTTGGTAAGGTGACATTGAACATAAATTGACCTTAATTTAATAGACCTAAGCTTTAGTATATTGCCTTAAATAAAATAAATGGTTCATCTTATACTCTTTTTCAAAATCTATTTGACTTGAGCAATTAAGTTCAAGGGGTTTATCATAACCTGATTCCATATGGTCAACTGAAGTGGAGTCATCAGTCCAAAACTCATTATAGAGGTCATCTTAGTCACTTAATGCAAAAGAGTCTTCAAATAAGATGTGAAAATTTGAAGGAAAAATGATGAGATTAAAAAGAAAAATATAAGTTATGTAAAAATGTATATATGCTCAAAGTTGGGAGGAGAAGAGAATAATATACACAAAAAATGAGTTTTATTTATAAGTCCTAATATACATTATTGGTTTGACTTTCATTAGTAGATGAATAAACTTATTTAATAGTGATATTTAGTATATCATTTCTCACTATTTTAAGGTTTGGAATCTTAATCACAAGTAATGAGTAGCACTTAACACACATGAGTCGCTTATACAATTTACTCAATTTAGACTTGAACTGAGTATGTTGAAAAGTTTATTGATCATTGATTATGTTTGTGCATGCTATTAGCTGTATCTTTGAGTTATTATATATTATTGTTATAGATTTCTTCATCATTTGTGACAAAAATGGGGAGATATAGAAGATGATGAGATGGGCATAAGTAAGAGGGAGATGATCATTCAACATTTTAAGTGCTTAGTTTTTTGCGTTTCGATGTTTTGTGATATTAATATTTCAGTTGGTATTTTGATTAAAACTAGTATTACTTCTCAATCTAATTAGCATATTTATGATAGTCTATTTCAATTATTATATTTCATGTATCACATGCTTTTTTACTTGGTATTTCAATTGTCGATTTCTGGAAACTGGTTTCAAGAAATACAAGAGAGAGATTGTTAGGATTTATGTTGTATTAACAATTCTTTAGACAAAATGATTATTATAAAAAAATATGATCGTTATAAAAGAGTTGTAAAAGTCATTGAGTCATTAGGAGTATTTTATAGATGAATTATGAGTCTTTTGGTTCGAATATGAAATAAGGAGAAAGAGTCGCCAGATTTTTGCTAACCTATCACCTAGTTGATGCTCGAGTGGAAAAAGCAGAATCATTTCACCCACCTATCGCTTGAGCAACACACTTCTCGCTTGCCTGTAGCTAGCTTGGAGCTGGAGCAACAGTGTTTTTTGAGAATCCTAGTTTGCATTATTCAAGAGTTATATCTATCATTTACTACCTAAATACCTCTTATCATAAATACACAATGTCCATTACGTTTTTGTGGGTGGTTGATCTTTATATTACTTCTTCGTAACATTATTTTAAGATCTAAGAACACATCCAAATATTGAGATTAAACATTTAATTCTTGAGATCAATTAACCACAAGTTGGGAAAATGTTGAAGTGAAATAATTTAAAACACTTACTTCGTAGATATAATCAGGAAGGTACTCTTTCAATAACTTTCAGAGGTTGCTGAAAATTGAGGGAGGTTAGACCGCAAGTACAAGAAAAGTATAAGAATAAGGTATTCTTAGTGATTCACAGGAAATAGACGATTTCAGAAAATCGAGAGCAGGTATGAGTAAAGCACGTTCTAACGGGTCTTGGAGATTGCGAAATTAGATCAGTGAGTTTTTCCAGGTTTGATTATACTGTAAGTTCTTATTGTCTATAGTGAAAGTTACTGGGTTGGCCCCGAAGTTTTTACCCAGTTAATGATTTTCTCTATCAATAAATCTTGTGTTACTTACTTCTTTAATTAGTATTGTGGCCATTCAATATATGATAAAATTAACTTGATTGACTAAACATCTAGAACAATTAAAAAAATGTCTTGTTGCTTTTAATTGATAATTTTTAATTTCGCGTTATTAATATTAGGTGATTTTAGAATCGAACTAGTAACTTTCAATTGTTAATAAACAATGATGAAAGTAAAACTATTAAATTTTTTTTAAAGAACACTGTTTTTAAAAAATAAGTTTTGATTTATACAAACT
>CAIGRB010150432.1:6337-28119 GCA_903798255.1 Fraxinus quadrangulata
TTAAATTTATTTGGGACTCATCAACCTTACCCGTTTCTCCTTAGGTCTTTGATAAGTTAGTTGATTTATTAGATGTTTGAGCTAAGTAACACATGTTCTAGTTATTTGATTTTAATGTTTTATTTGATTTTTCGAGAACATGACGTCGCCGAACATTTAAACCAATATTGACCAAAAAACCAACATGAGCAATATGAAAGCTAGTCATGTAATTATAAGCTATACTAGGGGAGTCTTTTCTTCACATTCTTTCCCACCCTTTTATATGCGGATTTAAGACTAAAGATATAGAGGACAATATCTAGTTTAAGTTTGGGGGTGGAAAACACGAGTTTTCATTTTTTTTGTATTTTTGTGTGCTTTAATATAAATTATTTTTTGATAAAGTTCAAAAATATTTTCTTTTTGTGTGCTTGTATTAGTTAGTTGGTCTGGCTAGCAATGAGGAATATATTGAATTATAAATTGATCTATGAATGATGAATAAATTGCATGTTTAGATTAATTTTTACTTTTTCATGTGAATTTTGATATATATTGAGCACATAAATTAAGTTAAGCATTGTGTAGAAATAAATTGATTTCATAATTGGATATATTGAAATAGTGGACCATAGATGCTAAACCCAAAACCACTATTTTCTACATTCTTGGACCAAATTTAGAATAGTTGGGGAAATTTCACTATTGTAGAAAGATATGAGATAAATAGGGGTTCCATGTGTGAAATTAAAAATCTTGTGTGGATTGTCTAAAGTCAATATGATGCAATTGGGTGAAAGTCTTAAGTTAAGAGTTGGTTTTCTTGGATATGTGTTTAATGAGGGACATTACACTAATCAAGGTATAAAAAAATATTTTATTTGAAAATTTCTGTTCGTAGCTTTTATGACTCGAGCAATTAAGCTTGCAAAGGTCTTTAAAACCTGGTGCCCTATGGTTATCTGATTTGGGAGTTATCGACCGAAAGTTTATTACATGGGTCATTTAGAAATCTTAATGGAGAGAATGCCTCAAATAAAGAAAAAAAATTGTTGAAATAAAAAAAGATTGAGAAAAAAAGAATCAGAAAAAGCAGATGCATGAAATAGAAGACGCACCAAATGCATTGATTATGTCCCAAACACTTATTTAAGGAAATTCGACTTTTGATAAGAGATTATTAGCATAATTAAGTCCTAGAGATTGAAGCAATAAAACTATGGAGAATCCTTGTTTATTGACATATTGACTTGCAATTAGTGAGATTTACCTAGACTATAGAGATGAGGATAGTAAAAAAATTCAACATTAGTTCACACACTCGAAAAGAGTGAAAAGAATAAATTTGGAGGTATGTGAATCTTACAAGGGATGAAATGACATATTTAACCATTGAGGGACGGAAATTGAAATAACTTTTGAATTCATAATGCTATACTTAATTCTTCACACGCGCGCGCGCACACACACACACAAACGTCGATTTTACAATGAAAAAGTAGATTTTAATTTTTGTATTGTGATTTTGAAGCTATGCATAGATTTGATAGTATGAGTTCAATTTTGAGATAAAAAGTCAGGTTAGCTAACTAAATCATTTTACATTGCTTGATTGATTGGGCATCAATTAGGTAATTAGCATTGCGTGTTTATTTGTTTATTACGTTAGGTTACGATTTTGTTTAACGACAAACAAATATTTAAGTTTTGGGGTGTTTGATAAGTGTATTTTATACACTTATTCGGGCTTTAAATTATGAAATTTTGTGGTTCTTTTAATGAGATTATAGCCTAATTTACGATATAATGTGTTATTAGGTGAAATTCGATGGATGATGAAGAATTAGAGAAAAGAATGCAAAATTGGCGAAAAAGAGGCAAGATCCAAAGTTTGGGAGACTAAAATGCAAATGGTCAAAAGTTGTGAAGAACCTCACGATGAAGATTTGAGAGTACTAGGAGTCAATTGAATATATGAAGACATCAAAGGGATAAAATATCGTCAATATATGATCACACATCAATTTAGGATTGAAAGAGTTATGCATCGTTTTTATACTCATATTGTGATCCATATTTGACATAGCAAACGATCGAATTTGAAGATGATTTCTACAAAACAGTCATAGCCCTTTGAGTTAGCTTTGCAACACACCTTGAATTACCTCAATCGAAAATCAGGAGAGAAATTTAAGACAAAAATACTGAAGAAGACACATAATTCGGAACAGCGCCCAGGCGCTATGTTACCCAGAAAATAATAGATTTTCATCACCCAGGCGTTGCAATCGTGGTGCCTAGGTGCTGTGCCGCTACAAATTTTAGGTTTTTATTGTTTGGGCCGCGAAAACCTCCACAAAAAGACTCCAAATTGGCCAAGAACGTGTAGAAAAGTATAAATAGACCTAAGGAGGCATTGAAAAAGGGGTTCCCACACATTGAAAGAGGGTTCCACACTTTGTAAAATTGAGAGAAAAATACAAGATCGAAGAAGAATTCACGAGAAGAAATACATCAAGGATTCGAGTTCAAATTAAGGATTGGAAGCAGAAGAAGATCTTGGTGCAATAGTTGATTCTTTTCCATCTTTTTTATCAATTAAATTTGGTGATGTATTCGAATATGTTTATTTATTTCATCATGTTTAGCTAAATTCCTTATTAGGGCAAACAATGTAATATATTGAGACCCTTAGTTCTTTAATTCAAGAATTCTGTGTTTTATTCTTCTGTGTGTTGATTTTATTATGATTGTAATGCATTGAATTACTTGATCAATAATTTGATGATCCATTGAGGTTTTTACGAATCGAGAGGTGAGTTTGAGACATAAAACGTGTAATAAAATTCGGTAACGAAGTATAACGTGTAGAGATACCTATATCTAGTACTGCAGTCGTTATNTTATGCTTGAATCTTGAATTGGGAACTAAGGTGAGCATTAGATGAAGTTGGTTTGCCCTAATATATCATACATACATGAAGCTTTGATCCATTTGTGTTTGTTATTTCATCATAATTTTTATTTGTTATAGGCATTTAGTTCATTTTAGAAAATTAATATTTAGAACTATCACAGTCCTTTATTTGTTTGCCTTTTATCAAATAGGAGTTAGGAAAAGTAGGTTAAGACTAAAGTATAGTCCTCATATGAACGATAATCTGGACTCAAATATCCACTTTACTACTTGTTACAATCCGTACACTTGCGGGATATAAAAATCGACAACAAGTTTTTGACGCTGTTGCCAGAGACTATTTACTTTGAGTCTTAATTTAATTATTTTTAACTGTCATTTGATTTGTTTATTTTATTAAATATTAGTGTAATTATTGTCCCATTTTTTCGCTAAATATGTAATAAACATTGGTTATATATGCTTACCACGTTAGCATCTTTCAAGATATGTGCCAAAAAAAAAAATGAGAAATTGCAGTAACGGTCTCTAATCTTTTCAATTTTTGGAGACTTTACCTTAACCTTTAATTTGTGTCATCGGAAGTCTCAAACCTTTCATAAATATGCACCTGTAGTCCATATGGACGGAAATTGTCCACGAAAATGCCAGTTGACCAAGAAAAATGATTTTTGACCAATTTTTGACCAAATTGAGAAGGGTAAAATGATAATTTTGAATATTTATAAATATTGAAAATTAAAATAATAAAACTAAATAATATCTACCCCAACACCCCATCCCACACATCTTCATCTTCTCCTAAAATCCATAGTTTGCATAACAAATTAAGCAATCCAGAAGGACCCAGCACAAGTGGAACCATAAACAAGGGACTCAAACTCTGATGATCTAGTTGCATCTGTGGTTGAGCCACCGCCAAATTCATCGGCCTGTTACGCTTATATCCAGTAACACTATCATTATTTTTCCCACTAATATCAATAGATTTCCATTCTTTATCTTCCCCAAAATTATTCTCCGTCGAAAAAAGCCCGAGTTTTGCAATTAGTGAAGCCATAGCTCCAACCAAAAGTTGGGAGAAAGAAAACGGACCTTGCTCATAGAAAAAGTTGGAAAGCAGGGTCAACAGACCATGGCTGAATTCGAGCACTGATCAGATTGTACAAAAAGTATCCATGGAGCCCCGAGGCGGTACAATATTTGCCAATCGTCCTACCGTCGTGCTTTTTGAACCCACATCACCGCCTGTCACGGTCTCACCCATCCTTGATTCTAAATTTCATTCTCAAAAAACAATTCTGAAATTGGCTACTATTTTTCACACACTGTGTGTTTTCTATTGGAGTTTCAATTGTTGCGCAAGAATCGAGAAATGAGTAGTTCGCATCTGAGTTTGATTTGATTTAGTTTTCAGCTCTATCATGTGTCTGTATGTATAGATTCAAAATGCCACATGTGAGAGCAGTAACTATTGTGATCCTTAAATACCACACAATCTAAAGCATGAGTCACCAACCAAGCTAATCGTTCTCTATATCTCTATCCTATGTGGGTTTGTGAAGAAGACAACCCTTTTTTACTTCTTTTTTTTTTTTTTTGGTTTTTATTTATTTAATGTGTTAAATTTAAACTTACCATTTTACCTATCTCAATTTGGTCAAAAATGGTCAAAAATCATTTTTCTTGATCAACTAACGATTTCATGGATGGTATCCATCCGATGGACTCCAGGTGCATATTTATGAAAGGTTTGGAACACCCGCTGACACAAATTGAAGGTCAGGGTAAAGTCTGCAAAAATTGAAAAGTTTAGTGACCGCTGCTGCAATTTTCCTAAAAAATTTCTATACAAGTAGCTTAACTCATATTTTTATATGTCAACTCTGCAGATGATTTCTTACAATTACGCATGAACTTGATGGGAGAAGTGGATGAAAACCGTTCCTGGATGAAAACCATCCGAAAGGAATATTTGCACACCAAACCAGTAGGTTGAAGTATTAGTAGCAAGATTGGAAGAATTGGGACCAATTTGGCACACATGCGTTAGGGACCATTTGTAAAGATTTTTATTTCTTTTTTAACAATACATGAGGGATGAATAAAATGATCAAACCAAACAAAATTGAGTGATTCTATTTCGTACTACAAAAAAATTAATGATTTTGGTTTTTTGAATCGAAAATCATTTGGTTCCGATTTTAATTTGCATTTATTATTTGAAAATTTAAGTAATTTAACCAGAATCAAACTAGAACCAAATGGTTCGTTTTCGATTTGGTTCCATATTTAAAAAAGATTCAATGGTCTCATTATCAAAAAAATCATTAGTTCATGGTTCAGTTCGATTCTCTTGGGATTAGAACCAAATGAAACCATGCACACCCCTAAAATGCATGGTATTAGGGCTAAACAACAAAATTGTCAAATCGAAATCACTTTTTTGAAATCGTTGGTTTAAGGCTGTTAGAATTTGGTTGTGACCCGAATTATTTGTTAAAAATAATTGAGAGTTCTAATTAAAGTGCACATTAAGAAGAATTCTATTCAGAAAGCTATTGTAAAATTTTATTCAAGTTTACTAGAATTTTAATTGAAATTCTAATTGAAAGCCCAATTGGAAGTATGAATTTGTGTTGAACTTCAAGAGGATATTGGAATGAAGACAATCAAGTTTTGAAGTAAAGACCCGAGAATGGACGACGACGGTGCCAAGAAGTTTTGGGCCGACTTTGAGGCCCCACCTGGTTGTTTTGTCCTACGCAATCTTTTTGCTCTTTACTTCATTTTGGACTCAAAGTCTTACATTTTACTTTAACTACAATTCTATTATTCGGGTTTGGACGTCCCCTATTTGTTCCCTATATATAGTTGGCTTTTCATTATGATTTAGTGAGAAGTTATAAATATTGTAAACATAAATTTTTGTATTCTTTCTCCATGTTATAATACAATCCACATTCTCTGCAAATTATTTTGTTCTTGTGATCAATTACTTCATATTGTAGCTATAATCTCTTATTTTCTCCAACAATTTGGTATTGGTTTAATTCAGTATCATCTTTATCTTTTCACAACAAATTGGTATCAGAGCCTTTTGCTTTGAATTCTTAGGATGATTGAGGTTTTGATCAAGTTAATAGCTCAGCTTAATCTTTTGTGATGGCAACAATGAAGTATAATATTTCGTTATTAGATCGCAATACAAGATCCTTTTTGTGATAGGTAAAATGAAAGTATTAGTCACTCAAATAGATTTAGACGACGCATTGTTGGAATTTAACAAGATGCCCACAACTTGGACTCTGAAAGAGAAAAAATGGAGGGATCGAAAGGCCCTATCTCAAACACATCTTAATCTTTCAAATAAAATTCTTCAAAACGAAGTCAGCCGCTTCATTACAGTTAAAATTGGAATATTATGCATGACGAAGAGTCTTATTAGCAAATTGCATTTGAAGTAATGTCTATGTTCTTATCTTATGATACAAGGTACTCTCTTGAGGATCACCAAGCTGTTTTAAAAAAAAAATTGTCACTGATTTGAAGACCTTGGAGGTCAAATATAATGAGGAAGATTTGTGATTGATTTTATTGTGTTCGTTGCTCTCTTCATATATGTCTTTTAGAGACACAATTTTATATAGTCGTGATACGCTCACCATTGAAGAAGCATACGGTGATCTGTATTCAAATGAGAAGATGAAAGATCTTGTTGCGTATGAGGTTCATGGAGATGGTCTCATTATTGATAGTGGTCGTGCCAGGGGCAAGTCAAATCTAACTTCAAATTTTGTAATTATTGCAATAGAAAAGGGTACTTGATAAACGACTGTTATGAGTTGCACAATAAATCAAAATTGACTGTAAATCAACAATCGAAAACTTCGAGGGAAGCAAGTATTACAAAAATCTTAACAGCGATGGAGTGTTTTTACTTATGTCTGACTACAACTCCTAACTTGACGATGCTTAGATTTTTTATACAGCTTGCACTTCAAATTTGACTCTTAATCAGGATTTGTTTTCAACATATGAAGAAATTTCAAAAGGTATTATGATGATCGGTAATAATACACTATTGGATAGCTAGTATTGGTTTGATGGGACGGTTAGAACACTTGATATAGTGAGATACGTTTTAGATCTAAAAAGAAATCTTAGATCATTTTTGCTCTTAATTGGGATAGAAGAGGTGGATAATATTTTTAGTTGAAAATTTTTTATGGAGAAGTTCGCTTGTGTTCTTCATTGAAGAGTTCAAATTTATTCTTTGTAGTTGAATTTGTTTCCAGGTGGAGAATTTTTCTTTGGAATTTTGTTCATTTCACTGAATTTGTGTTAATGTGGAGATTGTTAGATTTGGGTGTGACATGAATTCTTTGTTGAATATAATTGAGAGTTCTAATTAAAGTGCACATTTAAAATAATCTTATTTGGAATTCTATTATGAAATCCTATTGAAGTTTACTTGGCAAAGTCTAATTGTAGTTCTACTTGGAAGCTCAATTAGAAGTAGGAATTTGTATTGGACTTGAAAATAACATTGTGATGAAGAAAATCAAGTTTTGAATTAAAGGACCCGAGAATGGGCATCACAGCGCCACGGTGCTAGGAAGTTTTGGCCAAGTGCTGCGGGGGCCTAGGCACCATTGGACATTTTGCCCTGCGCAATTTTTTTGCTCTCTACTTTGTTTCTTTCATTATACTTCAACTACAACCCTACTATTAAGGTTTGAACGTTCCCTATTTGTTCCATATATATATAGTTGGCTCTTGATGATGATTTAGTGAGAAGTTAGAAATATTATAAACACAAATTTTTGTATTATTTTCCCATATTATAATAAAATCTCCATTCTCTACAAATTATTTTGCTCTTGTGATCAATTACTTAATATTGTGGCTATAATCTCTTAATTTCTCCAACGATTTGTTATTGGTTTAATTCGGTATCATCTTTCTCTTTTCACAACATGGTCCACACGGGTCTCTCAAATTTTGGTTTTGAACCAAAATGTTTCAATTTTAGTAAACCGTTTAACAGAAAATCTAAAAATAAATTAATTTAAATCTTATCTATCTCAAATAAAACTAGACATGTCCCAATTAAAAAGATACATCATTATTAGACACAACTCAATTAGGCAATTGCCCGTCACAATTAATTAATCAAATCATACACAATTACTTATTAGTCATCACAATTATGAATGCAAAACCTTCAAATTGGCTAAAGCATTAAGCGACAGTTGTCGAACCATCATTGATCACCCATCGCAATTGAGTAAATAATGAAATCTAGATTTTAATTCAAACTCACCTAATTTCTTTTTCATCTACTAATCATTTTCTTGAATTTCTAATAAATTTTTAGCCAAGTTTAACCAATTTTTCTTAATTTTTTGTAATTATTTGCCATATTTTATTAGTAGCTTGTTTTATTTTTATTTGATATGTGTCAAATTCCCTTATATTTTTAACTGGTAATTATTTTCTTATCAATTTACTTCTCAATTTCAGGGTCAGAGCACTCAATTTGTTATCTATTTTTCAACTTTGTTGCTATATTTTATTGTTAATTATTAGAATGATTTGATGGATTACTTAATAGTCATGAGAATTTGACCAATGAGCCTTTTGACATATTACTGTGTAAATTGAATGTAAATAAGTAAAAGGTTGTCTCTCAAATTGCTGAAGATGTGTTAACTACTCAAGTATTCATAATTGCTTCCTAGTCTGGATTCCTTACTAGTGGTTGAATTCTTAACTCTTTCAGAGTTGATTTAGTGCAAAGATGGATGTGCCCACTATTGATTAGAAGTGTAAAACTTTGATTTATAATATTTGTAACGATATTAAAATTTATGTTCTAATGTGAAAATTTAGACTAATGTTTTTTATTTAACTTATTTGTTATATGCTCNTTCTCAAACAAAAATTAAATTTTTCGGTCAAATCACAAGGGCCCACTGACAACCCTCATTTGCACGTTGTGTAGAGAAATGGAACAAAAAGGACCATTTAATCCTCCATTACATGTGCAAACATTAGATTTGTCTCACCTCAAATTATCACTACCTTTGACCATTTCACAAAGACTTGTATCCTTTGAGAATGTGGTGCGTCGGCCCACCAACACAACACAAATTGAAGCAAAGTAACGTGCTCATTATTGTCCAAGATAAATTGCTTATATTTTTGTCATTTTCCAATTCGCAAAGCACTACAATGATTTTTGTGGAAGGGGAAGGATTTACCTTGGGAGAGAGGAATGGTTATGGTTGTTGAGGCGTGTAATGAGGGTAAATTTGGGAATGGGAGTGTAAATAGCCTGAGTTGGTACTGCAAAGCTGTCAGAATTTTTTCAATTATAAATTGTACAACGGTCCATTTTTTGCTCACCAACGGTCCAAATTGTAATAGCCAATACACCTAGACAGGTCCTAAAAAGAGTAGTACAAATTCTAATATATTGGTCTATAATTTTATCTTTATTCGATGTAAGATTTATCCCTTAATATGCTCATTTTTTTAGTCTTAATCGGACCGAATCGCTCATTGGAATTTTATGGACTCCGATACCATATTAAGAATTAAGTTTCTATCTTAAAATGTCAACATTATTAAAAAAAAAAGTAGTCTAAACCCTTATATATTTATCTATATTTTTATTCTTATTAAGGTTGTGTTTGTGAGTGCTTTTCTCAAACAAAAATCAATTTTTTCGGTCAAATCACAAGGTCCCACTGACAGCCCTCATTTGCAGGTTTTGTAGAGAAATGGAACAAAAATGACCATTTTATCCTCCATTACTTGTGCAAACATCGAATTTGTCTCATCTCAAATTATCACCACCTTTGACCATTTCACAAAGACTTGCATCTTTTGAGAATGTGGTGCGTGGCCCCACCAACACAACACAAATTGAAGCAAATTAACGTGCCCATTATTGTTCAAGATAAATTGCTCATATTTTTGTCATTTTCCAATTTGCAAAGCACTACAACGATTTTTGTGGAAGGGGAAGGATTTACCTTGGGAGAGAGGAATGGTTGTGGTTGTTGAGGCGTGTAATGAGGAGGGTAAATTTGGGAATGAGAGTGTAAATGGCCTGAGTTGGTACTGCAAAGCTGTCAGAATTTTTTCAATTATAAATTGTACAACGGTCCAAATTGTAATGGCCAGTGCGCCTAGACATGTCCTAAAAAGAGTAGTACAAATTATTATATATTGGTCTATAGTTTTATCTTTATTCGATGTAAGATTTATCTCTTAATATACTCATTTTTTAGTCTTAATCAAACAGAATCGCTCGTTGGAGCTTATGGACTCCGATACCATATTAAGATTTAAGTTTCTATCTTAAAATGTCAACATTATTAAAAAAAGTAGTCTAAACCCTTATATATTTATCTATATTTTTATTTTTATTTGACGTGAGATTCATCCCTTTAACACATGGTACAAGCTGATGATGAAAACATGCATATATAGAGGACTAATTGAAATAGTTGACTCTAACTCAAGTGTTACGTCCATTAGACATATAGACAAGATTATTGTGCGTAAGATTGAAGACTAATCTATACAAATATAATTGAGGGGTCATGCAGTATAATAATTAATTCCTCTACACTTGAATATGTAAAGAAAGAGAGTGAGGGATCAATAATCGAGTTGACGTGTCCTAGTGTCAAAAATAAAATAGAATTATGGGACAACAGATCGAGCAGCTAGATTCCATGAAACAATAATTACTCATAACCACCGCCAGATCCTGATCATAGTCTATATATAGCAAAAGCTTGCCTTGTTAAACACGTCTTTCTCCAGCTTCAGCCGCAATATTCATTGGAGATTAATTCTATTCATATATATAAAGCTATTCTCCATCAAATTTCTTCTCAAGTTATTTATGCATCAATTATGAATAGATCCCAATATTGTTCAATGGGGCATCTACTAGTGAATGTTGCACTGTTGTGCTTCTTGTTAGGTCCTGTCACGACATCGGCACGACAGATGAAGATAATGGATTCAAATCCCGGAATGCAGATTCGGAAGAGGCTCATTGAAAATGGCCTTGGCCAAACACCTCAGATGGGGTATCAGATTTTTTTTTTTTTTTTTTAAATAAAATCGAATTTTTTTTTTCAATGAACTTTGTAACTATATATTGCTCTTTAGATGGAACAGCTGGAATCATTTTCAATGTGACATTGAAGAGAAGTTGATTAGGGATACAGGTGAGTGAGTCATTATTTGACATTTTTGATTGCTGATTTAAATTCCTAACTTTCTATATATTTTTTCTTCAGCTGATGCAATGGTATCAACTGGGCTTGCTGCACTTGGATATGAATATATAAACCTTGGTTAGTTCACCGTTGTTTTTCTATGTAAAACTTTGATGTCTTTGAATTGACTTTCAGATTTGGTCTTTTTAGACGATTGTTGGGCTGAATTGGATCGAGACTCTCAGGTACTCTGGTTCTTTTCTTCATATTTCATTATTCTGTGCTGCGAATTCTAGCTTATATAATCTAAATTGCAGGGGAATTTTGTTCCCAAAGCCTCAATATTTCCCTCTGGATTCAAAGCACTGGCTGATTATGTTCATGGCAAAGGCTTAAAGCTCGGGATATACTCGGATGCTGGGTACATATCTTGTTAAAATATCCGTGCTCTTTCTATTAATAGATATTCGAGTAATGTAGTCATGTTAATTTGCAGAACCCAGACGTGCAGTAAAACAATGCCCGGGTCTTTAGGATACGAGGAAAAGGATGCAAAAACTTTTGCTTTATGGGTGTGTATATTTTAACTCATTCAAAACCTTATCTTATAATCTGCATTAGTATTGCATTTGTAATTAAAGCAATGCTGGTTTATTTTCCATAACAGGGGATTGATTACTTGAAGTATGATAATTGTAACAATAATGGCATAGGCCCTAAAGAAAGGTATTAATTTGTCACATCAATACATTGGCACTATCTTTATTTGTCAAAATTATGAAAAATTGAAAAATTTATCTCTGTTTCTTTGTTCGGTAAAATAGGTATCCTGTAATGGGGAATGCTTTACTGAATTCGGGAAGGTCCATCTTTTTTTCTCTATGTGAATGGTGAGTTATTTCTGTCATAGCAAAGGGGTATACATTGATGCACATAGATTCATCGGACTATTTTGTACTTTGTCGTGTTAATCACAGGGGGGACGAAGATCCTGCAACTTGGGCCAAGTCTATTGGGAACAGTTGGAGAACTACTGGAGACATTGCTGATAACTGGGACAGGTGAACTAACAAAGCTCCTCATTAGGCTCGATTGGACCAGCATGACCTACATTTTGCCAGCCAGATCTGGGTCACCTGTGGCCGATGGAAGGTTCATGTAGGCTAGGCAAGGCCATGTTCTGATCGTGTGGCACCCGCCTGTAATTAACCAAAAGATAGTCAAATTGATTAAACAAGCAATAATACTTGTTCTCCTGAGACGGCATCTCAATTTTCTTCGAGATGCTTTTCCAAAAACAGGTTCCTAAATGATTTCCACGGCCTAATAGGTCCTGCATTTATGAGGCAACACATCTGCCTTGGTTTCTTATATCAATTCCATATCCATTTTGGTCAATTAGAGGCCGTTGGACAGTGTTTTAAAGTGGCCCAAATGGGTTGCGAGCCATAACTATGCGGCTTGGAACAGTGAGCCCGACCATATAAGTTGAACGACTTATCTAACTTTACGCCCATAGTTAAGTACAGTAGTTATGCATGCATATTTATGTCGTATGGGATTACCGCGTGGATCCTGTCAATTAATGTTTTGTCTTGGTAGCATGACTTCGAGGGCAGATCTTAATGACAAATGGGCCGCTTATGCAGGACCAGGTGGATGGAATGGTAAGATCTTGATGAATCTTTCTCGTCGCATGATATTTATTCATCACTGAAGCATCGAAGGCATCAAAACAGTGTCGTAATAGAAGTTTGTATGTTTGTTTGTAGATCCTGATATGTTGGAAGTTGGAAACGGTGGCATGACTAGAGAAGAATACCGATCCCATTTCAGCATTTGGGCATTAATGAAAGTAAGTAACAAAAACTTACAACTACACTACTAGAATTAAAGCATGCCTTAATTAGTTATTGGATTTTGATGTTCATTCTGGTATTATAGGCTCCTCTGCTAATTGGCTGCGATATTCGGTCCGTTGACAATGTTACTCTAGAACTGTTAAGTAATCAAGAGGTTATTGCAGTTAATCAGGGTGAGTGAGTAAGAACAAATAACACAACTTCAAATTATTTTCCTTTTTGTTTACACACTGCACCCCCAATGATCAAATTTGACCGTTGGCTTGAGGCCAGATAAACTTGGTGTTCAAGGGAAAAAGATTAAGGACGGCGATCTACAAATCTGGGCGGGGCCGCTTAGCCAAAATAGAGTTGTAGTGGCATTGTGGAATAGAGGATCTTCAGAAGCTACTATTACTACTTACTGGTCCGACATAGGCTTCAATTCAGCAACAGTTGTTGATGCTCGTGATTTATGGGCGGTACGCATATTAATGTGTTCTTAGTACCCTAGCTATTGTTAATTTGAACTGTAAATTAATTTTTCCATGTTGAATTGCAGCATTCGACCCAAAAGTCTGTCAAAGGACAAATCTCAGCTAGCGTGTTTGCCCACGATTGTAAGATGTATATTTTATCTCCAAAATAAGAATGTCATTGAGGTTTTACATGGAACACTACGCGAATGCACTTCTTAAAATGTATGACTAATGCTGCAACAAACGTTTGAATAACATCAATGACACTTGCACTTAACAATACATGATTCAATTTACAAGCTTTGATCTGTTGTGATATAAATTATCGATGCAATTATTGTGTAGAAAATGCATTGATATTATTAGATGTGTACTATTTACACCCACCCTTGTATTAGTATGCAAGTGAGGGTTCGAACAATCAGTTAGCTTTTCATTAGAAAATAGTTTATGAAGCAAGTGGCCAACTTTGAGACAATTTTTTTTAACAAACTGATCTTAGTCGGACCAAGGTTGAATGCGTTTTCTATTGAAAGAAGAAATTTGAAATATCTCTGGTTGCATAAAATGATTTTTTTTTTTTTTTAATTATAACCTAAGATGTACCTATTTAATTTGGAATAGCAAGTGGAAAAATTGGAGGGAAAACGGAAAATTGGTCATTAGCATATAACAGGATGAAGAGTATGTGACCACTTAACATAAGTCGCTAAAGGGTATGAGCTTGGGCTTCAAGGGCACTCAAACTTTAGACCTAACTTATAGTATGTACGATACTTGTAATTTCAACTCAATTTCAACTATGCATTTATTGGGTCGAGCAAATGGAACGACTTTATAATCAAAGTCTAGACATCTATAAATTTGTCATGCTTGACTAGCCAAGCATATACAAGATTATTATTATTTTAAGATTTATATTATTGCTATCACAATATCTCGTGATTGTATCATGAAAATATGAATGTAAGACCCTGGACATAGAAGGAATAAATTCACTTCTAAGGACAAAGGATCAAATTATCTCTCAATTAAATTAAATTATTTCTTCATCATCGTTACTCTTTCGTTTTTCATCTGTTCCTGATCAATATATGTTCATTAGAAATACTTGCAGATCTTAATATTCTTATTTTAATAATCTGAATATTGTTTTGTTCTATTAAAATATCTGCTCATTAACAAATATTTTAGAAAACGAGACTTTTGTATTATCTAATTTTTTTTAAAAAAAACATAGTTATTTTTTATTAGAGAATTATAATATTTCGAGTTATTTCACCAATGGCGCTATTGAACTTTGAGCAAAATTTTAAGTTTGCCAATAAAGTTTTTTTTTTTTGTCAAACACATTTATTCGCTAAAGTTATTAAAAGTTTCACCATTGGTCACATGGGTTCTAATTAATGTATAATATGTGGTCCCCTTCAATGTGACGTTTGGATAAAATATGGATAGACAAGGATCTAGAGTGAGCATGGGCAGCTGTTGATCGTTGACAGCAATAAAATATTTAAAAATTAAATACAGTAATTACTTTGCTAAAACTGAACATATATAATTTTGTTATATTTATTGTTTTTACTCACCAAATGAAGTAGTGGCCACGTTTAGCATAATTCAATAGAAGAGCACATGTTAAAATCTTTCCAATTGCATTAAAAATGCTAAAACTGAACATATAATATTTTGTTACATTTAGTTTTGAAATTCATCAAGTATCATGATGTCAAGCTTTCCATAATCTAAAGGAGAGCAGACAGGTTCGAATCATTTCTATTGCTTTAGTTTTGATAAGAAAATGTTGAACTAGAATAATTGCACAATAAATTGCTTTGCTAGAGATTCGATCCCAAAACTTCAAATTTGAAAATGAATGCTCTAACCAATTGAGCTACAATATATGTTTAAAAACAAAAAGAATTACCATATATATCATCCAAAAAATTATCCTTTGTCACAGAAAAAAAAAAAATTATTCTCGATGGGACAAGTATGCGCGATCATCGATACTCGTCAGATGCAGCGCCCAATTGCTATCTGGGTAGTGCCAAGGCAGCGTTTCAAAACCAGCATTGTAGCACTAGGTTACTGATTTTTTTTTTTTTTTGGGAACAAGAAATAAAAATAAAAATAAAGGGTAGGACAATCAAAATCAAATCTTGGTACTAAAGATTCTTTCAGATTTCTAATTTTCTAAAATAGATTAATTGAAACAACATATTATTAAAGTAACATCTATTGTCTAAATTAATTTATTTAAAATATTAGGATGGTTGTGTGTATGTAATTCATGTGGATATTGATTGACTCAAAAGAAGGTAAATATTTGGCCGAATTACATGCATAATTGTGGTAATAAATATGTGACAATTATAAAGGTTTTTTTTTTTTTTATATGAACAATAAGTCCGTCCAAAGATAGATTTATTATTTGATATAGTTTATTGTCAATATTTGATTACTACACTACAAATACAACTTACAAGTTGATATTTCTATTGAAAGACTAAATATCAATTTTGTGTTTGGCCTCTGGTGATGTACCCACCATTATTTGAAATTATTAATTGTCCAATAAAAATTCAACGTGAATATTTTGTTTGGGTTAAGTTCTATATTCAATTAATTTACCTACTTCTACAATATATGCCAACATCAACTCAATTCCTGTGCTCGAACAAAATTTTAAGGATTAAGAAGAGAACATTCATATCGTTCTTGAGTACATGGATTTAGACCTTGTTTTAAGGATGGAACAAACCACTGCACTTATGATCATGACATTCAGAAGCACTGTGTCCGATGAGGTCGAAACTAGTACACTTCTAATGAACTTAGTTTCACTAAAGCATAAGGCTAAAAGAAACATACGAGAATACATCATGAAGATGTTTCATCTTGACTAAAAAAATAAAGGCATTAAAGCTTGGGATGTCCGATGATTAACTCGTGTATTTAGTCTTAGTTTTTCTTGTTGCACAATTCAGCCAATAAATGGTCATTTATAACTGTCAAAAGGGGAAGTTGACTCTTAATGAACTCATTTCATATTGTGTGCAAGAAGAAGAAAGTTTAGAGCAAGAGAGAATTGAAAGTCCTCACTTGGCAAGTACCTTTAAAGACAAGTTCAAGAAAAGAAAGAATAAGGAATCCGTATTTGGCTTAGTTCAAAAGAAATAGCAAACGTTTGAAAAGGATAAATAATTAGACTTTTACTTTTGTGAAAATCTGGAACACGTGAAGTTGGACTGTACAAAATACCACGCTTGGCGTGTAAAGAAAAGTACACTTCTGACTTTGGTTTGTTTTGATGTTAATTTAGTTTCAATGCCTAGACACACTTNCGTGTAAAGAAAAGTACACTTCTGACTTTGGTTTGTTTTGATGTTAATTTAGTTTCAATGCCTAGACACACTTTGTGGATAAATTTCGGTGCCACTATTCAAATGAGCGTGTCTATGCGGGGTTACTTGAATAGTCGAAGTCAATTGATGCTGAAAAATTCATCTATATGGAAAATGGTAAATCAATTAAAGTTGAAGCTATAGGGACTGTTAGGTTATTGTTAAAGACTGATAATTAGTTGTGTATAAAAATACTTTAAAGTTAAGCCAATTTAACGTGATCTAATAAAAAATTAAAGTTATAGACTTTTGGCATCTAATTGAAGCATATATTATACTTCTTGTGCAAAGGTCATCATTTCATTTCAAATATTCCAACAAAAACAATTCGAATGATTAAATAAAAATAGCATGAATCAAGTTATAAAATTTGGACTTGTGGTGAAATAATAGCAGGAAATTTTGTAAATTGAATATTAATAAATAATTATATTACTAATCATCTAGTTCATGTTTATGATAAAACAAAACTTCTGAAAGCAAAAAGGTTAACGTTTTGAAATGGAATAGTAAGACACGACTGTTAATTTAAGGCATTAGATGCATAAAATATTCTCCATCACCTATATCTAGTATAAATTTAGAGTCCGAATCAAAGCTTACCAATTCTTCACAACCTTTTCAACACCGAATGAAAATTGTGAAGGATAAGCTCAATGCCAGGTAATAATTTCTACGCCCATAGTCACAAGAAGAGTTGAGATAATAAGCTTATTTTTCAATCCTGGTTCAATTTCCTTGACAGCCTTGATTTCAAAAAATTTAGTAGCAAAAAGGGTGATAATTAAGCAAACAAGGATTCTAATGGAACTAATAAGTAGTGGATAACACATTGTAGTGAAGTCATGAGTCAATCTGAAAGAGGAGACGGAAGCCAATCAGTCGAAAAGATCAGAACCCATCCCATCAATATCCCCAACATTATCACCGATGTTGTCAGCAATCACATGCAACACACAAATTTAAATCATTTAGAACTCATTCCCATATCAAAGGACGTGACATCACTGAAGCATTGTATTTTACAGCTGGATTCCTGGGATCATCTTCTGGAATATTGTTGGTCATCTTATAGAATATTGCTTTCATTCTTCCTAACAATATTAGCACCAACATCAGCAGTCTTGGTGTAAATACGTCCTCTTACTCTCCCAAAAAGAGCCATGGAAGATCCACTGATACTGTAGCTAGTTATTGCCTCGTAGAGCAAGAGGCCCTCTCATCAGCCTTAGCGTAAACACCTTCCCCTACTTTCCCAAAAATGCCATGGAAGATCTACCCAGACCATAGCCAGTTATTGCCTCGAAGAGCGAGAGGCCTTCCTAGTGGTCACCATAATACAGCTTGACGAGATTGATGGTAATGTATAGTGTAAGTGTTATGCCCTTAACCCAATCAATTTAGATTGTAAACACTTTTAATTTGTTTAATCCATTTTTGGCAAGATCTCTTGTTTATTGGAATTACTTTTCTAATGAATTATATTAAATAATAGAGTTCGTAGATTTAAGAGAGTGCTTGGTGGGGATTAAAATTAGATTTTTAGTGAATTTTGATTGAAAAGATATGGGACCCATGAAAGATGTGGTTAATATTGATTGTTTGACTTTGACTTTGATTAAAATCAAATTTTAATCCGACCTAAACAGGCCCTAAGTCTTTGTAATTTGTTAATCACAAGAAGTTGTGATTGTGAGATACAAATTACAATAAGACTGAATCTTAAATTATTTGTGGTCGTAAGTAATAACAAATATGGATATCATTATTACGATAGACCATCAAGTGTGGCATTTCTTAGTTGCGAAGTAAGTAGCTGATCTCACAAGTTAAAGTGTGATGACACTTATTGACCCTTCTAGCGAGTTTTAGGTTGATAGCTCCCCGATTGTTTAGACCAAAGGATATCAGGTTTTGAAATATCCCAATAGACTTAATAACTCGAGTAAAAAAGGCTACAAAATGAGGCCTAAGACTTAACAAGTGCAAAATCATTCTTTTAAGCACAACAAAACTAATGGGACTTAGATCCCTAGCATATGGTCATTACCCAACTTATACTTTACAAAAAACACTCACACAATTTTTTTTTCAACATGAATGGAATCAACACACTTCTAGATAATATCCTTCACTAGCTCGACCACCCCCAAATTTATCTCACAATATGGTTAAGTGAAAGAGAAAAGAAGGTAAGATTGATAAAAATTTAAACACAACTCACAACCTAGTTCATACCAATTCAAAAAAATCTATCCATCAATAAAAAAATTTCACATCTAGATAACAATTAATTGTGACCATTGTGCTCAAAGTAACTTGGGATTTTTTAGAATGTGTTGTTAAAAAGTAGGATTTTTTTTAATTTACGTATAGAATATTTTATTGTGTAGTTAATTAATGAGTATATATAAAAAAAAAAAAAAAGAGTTTTGAAACAATGAGAAACAAGCCTGGGCTAAATAATATACCATAAATTGACCTAATAAGAATCAACAAAAAATGAACAAATTAATTCGTATATTAAAAGAGTTCAAAGTTATTCTAATTTTCTTGTAAAGTAAACACCTAGTGTGACTATTTGCATAACTTATTCATATTTAATTATGAAATTTTTATATTGATTCCAAAGAGTGTGCTTAGTTGGGAAGTTGGACCCTCACACGGTTTCGTACATTCTTTCAATTTTTAATGCTTTCAGTTTAGTGTTTGAAATGCCAACATGTTTTCTTTGATCTAAAATCATTCGTGGTCGTAAGTAATAACGAGATACGAATATTATTATTACCGATAGACCATCACATGTGACGTTTCTTGCTTGTGAAGTAAGTAGTTGATCTCACAAGTTAAAGTGTGATGACACTTAAATAAGCACTGGATGTTTTGTTATAGAACAAAATATTGGAGACCCGCTAGGGAGATTCCACATGGATAACTATCTAAGTGTCAGTGGTTAATCTCTAACGTTCGGTAGTGGAATTAGTTGTTTGACTTGAGGTCATCATAGTGCCTTACATGAGGATAGTCATACGTTGGTGATATTGGATGTTGCTCTGTTAAGGATCGCTAATACGACATCGTTCAGGTATGTCAAGAATCATATGAAGGTTGTGAATGATCAACTGATGATTCGTCACTCTTAGATAGTAAGAAATTATAATCTACATTTCATTCAGTTAAGTTGATAATGAAATATTTGGTCAAGGTGTACTCATAGGTCGAAAATGGGTTTTCGACTTATATTGACTTAACAATGAGATGATCAATAATTGAGATGACACATTGTCATATCTCATAATTAATCGGATCATATTGACGAAAGGATTATAGTTTTACGATAAATGAACACGTTTGATTTTGTCACACCACGTGACATTTCCTGTCGCATGTATTGCCCTGATACATTGCTAGATATCTATTTGGGACAACGAATGTGAATTAGTGATAAATTAAAAGGAGTGTTTTAATTTATCGATTTTGATTAGATCAAAATAATAATTCACGTCGTTAGACATCGTGATTGAGAACCTAATGAGTCGCACACAAAAGAGAACTATAAGAATGAGTTTACCAATTAATTAATTAGCAAGTGTTGGATAATTAATTAATTGGATTACTTATTAATAGGCCCGAACTAATTAATTGGATTAATTAATTCATGAACCATATTTAATTAATTAAATATTGGATCGGATTAAGTTTAAGAGACGGAGTAAGCCTCCTTAGACTTATATTAATAGGCTACTAGGGTTTGAAAATTGTAAGAAAATAATTCATTATTCTCGCTAGCACAAGAAAAGAAAATTTTAGTCGTCATTCTTGTTCTCTGTGTGGATTACCGTTGGAGGTTAGACAATTGGATAACTTGGATTGCATATCGTGATCATTCGAGTTCAAGAAAAGCAAAGGAGCTTGTGGAATTCATCAAATGTATAATTTCTATCACGATTTCTATCTAACACATAAAGCAGATTCTTGGTGGGAATTGAAATTTATTTTATTTTTCGCTTTGCAGTCTACTTTATGCTCGTTAGAAACTATTTTACATCTTAGATAAGCCAAAAGTTGATTGTTCATTTTTTTCTTGAATCTAGCAATTTAGAAATTTATTTTTCATTTTCAAAAATCTGTTTTGAAAAAGAAAATAATTTATTGATCAAATTTTGGATTTGAAAATCTTGGCGGCGGTGGCAATGCCACCGGCCATGGCGATAGAAACCCGCTGCATGCACGGTTCAAAAATAGCAGCGACAATCGCTGCTATTATAGCGACGCTCGTCGTCGCTACGAGTTGCAGTAGCGCTCGCCGCTATTGGAAATCGCAGCAGCACTGGTCATTGCAATAGCATCGTACGCCGACTGCGTGACAACGATGGTGCGCCATCGTTACTCCATATGAGCAGTAGCCGACACTGCCAAAGAGGGAAGTATTTTTAGGGTTTCAGTCGGGGTTGAGGCGTTTTGGAGGTGGGGGCCTCTGATGCAATTTTCGAAATTGTAGGCCCTCGCCTACAATTGTAATTCAGGGATCAAGTTTGCAATTTTTAGATGAAGGGTCTGTCATGCAATTTAGTTAATTGAAGGGCATGTTTACAATTTTAAACTTGGGTAATTTGCAATTTTCAAAAGGTTTTTTGAATTTAAATATTAAAATGGTTTTAAATTTGGTTTTCAAATGGTTTGACTTTAAAATTTGAATTTTGACCCATTTAAAAACTTATTTAAAATTGACGACTTTTATATTTTCGTTAAAATTATTTTTTTAACTTAAATATTAAAATTTGACCCTAAATTGAATTTTATTTATTTAGGAATTGTATCCTAAATTAAAATATTAATTCAATTGATATTAGAGTTTGACTTTAATTTATTATTTAATTAAAATTTGATTTTAGTTAAATTATACACCT
>CAIGRB010150476.1:21365-32025 GCA_903798255.1 Fraxinus quadrangulata
ACTTATTTATTTAAATGTTTACTTAAATATTTATTTACATATTTGTATCACAACACGAGTTATAACAAAGTACACAATATTTTCATTTTTTAAAATGAAATAATACACAATGTACTAAAGATCACATTTGTATTTATACAAATCACAAGCTAACTTTAACCTCCACATATCTATCAAAGATTGATTATTATATCAAACTTGCGACCAATACTCAAAAATTCTATATACTTTAATGACAATATACCACAATCGCCCCTACAAGCAAATAATAATATATTAGTCCGATAACATATAATTATATATTATGTAAACAATTAATAAAATATTAAATAAAAACTTGTAAATCCTTACGATGTTCCTTGTCTCGGCGTCTTCGTGTCCTGTACAATGACTAATCTATCAATCACTTGAATCATCGTATGTCCAGCCATCATAGGAATGATCACACTCATCGGCTAGTATTTGCTCCAGTTGGCCTTGGGTCAAACAGCTATGGTCGGAGTCGTACACATGTATAGACGATTTTGGGAATACGATCTCAGCTGCAAAATAGTGTGAGTTCGCGATCATTGGAATGTACAAATGTGTACAATCCGTCTATGGCTTCTCATATGTTGGCTCTAGCTCAATGACCCACTCCAACATGTAGTCAGACAGCACATACCCATTTCGTTGGAGTATGAGTGTGCTATGCTCAATATCAAGGGCATGTGCGAACCCGGAGCTCAGGAGACTCGGCCTCGAATGTCAAAAGACCTCGGGTGTCTCCGAGCTCGATCGCACAACATTTCCATAGCCAGGTAGGTGTGTTAACGTAGAAACACCAATAAAAAGATATGATCGTTAAATTAAATAAAACAACAAATAATAACGAGAATGCACTTACATCATCAGCGAGCCAAACACCATTCGTCAGTACATCTTCAAACCACTTCTTCGCGTTCGAGATGGTCTTCGCCCCAATGTTGTAGTCATCTCTGAAAAATGAAAAAGTAAAGTGTTATAAAAAGCATAGATGATCTCGTATGTACTTTAGAGAAATCATAAAATGCTTACTCATCCTTAAGAGATTTGAACCATTCATCGAATGCTTTGTGCCGCACCAGGTCGACCTCGAGGAAGAGATTGGGGAACGTCCCATCCAAGAACGTCATTATCTTCGCCTCGACTGAGAAGGGGGAAACGATGTATTGTGATGGCAATCCCGGTCTCTTACGAACCACCAATAGTGTCACGTCAATAGCATGCTTCGTACCCTTCCTCATCTCCGTCGTCCCCTCCGACACGAAAACTACATCATCCACCACCTCTTTCGGAACCCCTCCCTCCGCATCTGCCATTTTCCCCTCCACCTCTGTCGCCCCCTCCGCCTCCAGTACCCTCCCTCGGTACACCCCCGGTGATATGATCCAAGGTGCCATCGAGACGAGGGCAAGTCCGGGAAAGGATCCATTGCTAGTGAAAGAAGGACCGATGACTCGATCGAGGGAAAAGTGGGTGAAAGAAGCGATGACATTGCTTGTTCAAGCTACGGTTGATGATATGGCGATCGTGACGAAGATTGGAGCAAGTTCCATGTTGGGGTCGAAGCCGAAATCGGGATGGATGTGCCTGATTCAAGCAGCTGAACCTAGAAGGAAGCCATTAGTGGCGCCCTCGTCCCTAACTTTCACCGGATATTACAGGGGATATTGGCGCCCCGCGCCCGACTGGTTTAATTTCTTTATTTTACTAGAATTCTATATTTAGTCAATCTTCTACCTTACTTATGAAATTATGCACATTTCTAACCTAGTTTCTAGAGTTTGGTATAAATACCAAAAATATTCATTGTTAAAAAAAAACTTTGTCAAATTATTAATTGAGAAACTATTTCTTTCCTTGTTTTCTCATTGAACAATCAATTGAACTTATCAAGATCTAAATCTTGTGGCATTCAAACATCAAATCGTGGGTTCTTCATTGTGTAATCAAGGGGTTCAACGTATCGTCGTTATCATTGAATTTTTTGGTTCACCTTGTTGGGTTCAAATCCAAAATCGGGTTTAATTGGCATTCTTGGGTTTCGCATCAATCTAGTTGTGGGTTTCGTAGTCACCGTTGCTACGAGATTCACATCAGTTGGTATCAGAGCTTTGGCTCCAATTTCATCAGGTTATATCTTTTATTTCTTTGTCGAGTCATCTAATTTTGTTTTCCTTAGTTTCTTCATGTTCTTGAGTCATTCTTCATTTCCAATTCCTAGATCCATAATTTCTTTGTTGGTAGTATTTTTTTGTGTTAAAAAAAAGAGAGTTACAGTTCATCTGTGAGTTAAAAAAAAAGTTCTATTGTTCACATACGGGGATTTTTCATCTGTACAGCAAAAAAAATTGAATTTGTTTGATTGATTTATTACCAACATTCTACAACTTCGGATCATCAATTTGTTCTTGTCATTCACTTTGAGTCAAAGTTATAGTTGAAATTCTCTTGTGATCTTCCAAGTGCTCATTCCAAAATGATAATCCTCTTGAGTCACATTCATCCACATATTCATTTTTTTTGAATTCTTTGATCCAGTAAGTTCATTGTTGTCTTTGGAAGCACTTGGTGAAAGTATTGAGTGGAAAAAGGCAGAGGGTGAGATTATTAGAGGGTAAAATCCATTGAGTGATTCCGAGTGAACTTGATGAGGTAGAAATTGAGAGAATGTCAGACATGGAAGGTTCAAATTCCAGCCGAAACGGTAATCAGACCAATATGTCGGGTGAGCGGTTACTGATGGATATGGGGAAAATGATGGAGAAATTAAATACTTCGATGGCAAACATTAGTAGGGTCTTAGGTAGGCGAGTTCATAGGATGGATGAACATGAGATCGGTAGTGAATGGGGATGAAGATGAGTATGAAAGAGATGAGATGGAACGAATGAGACATATGGGGGATATGCTTGAAGAAAGAGTAGTCATTTAGTTGGAGTTGGAATTGGTGTTGATATGGGAAATGTGTGTAAAGGAGAGATTAGAAAACATCGTAGAGAATGTACTAGAGTCGGGGAAACTTATAGTGGAGGAAGCTTGTGTGTTGATACATGATTTTCATAAACCAATCAACGTGGATGATGTTGAGCAGCTACGGGAAGCGATATTTCAAACTAGATGTCATGTTAGTAGCAAGGTATGTAGTTTGATTATTGAAGGAAGTAGTTGTGTAAATATTGTTAGTGCTATGCTTGTCGAGAAACTTGGGTTGACTACAGTCAAACATTCCAAACCTTATAAATTGCGATGGTTAGATGGATGTGAAGAGGTTAGGGTATGTGAGCAGGTGTTGATAAGTTTCTCAATTGGGAGGTACCACGATGAGGTGTTGTGCGATGTCGTTCCTACGTATGTCGGGCACATACTATTGGGTAGGCCATGACAACATGATAGGAAGGTGAAACGTGATGAACGCAAAAATAGGTACAACTTTAATAAGGATGGGAAGCCTATTAGTCTTGCATCGTTGACACCACAACATGCCTATGAAGATCGACTCAAATTAAAAGGTGAGCGAGAGAAAGAACATAAAGAGGGAAAAAGGAGAGCCAAAGAGAAGAAAGTAAGGTGGCTGAGCGTGAAGAAAAAAGAGTAGAGCCACAAAAGAGTGAAAAAGAAAATAGAGAGGTGGCTAAAACAATAGTAGAGCCACAAGAGGGAAAAGAAAAAGAGAATAAAAATGAGAGTGGAGAGGTGGTACAAAATGAAGATGAGCCACAAGAGGTAAAATAAAGTGAGTTGTGAGAGAGAAAAGAAAAATCAAAGGTGAGCTTACATGAAAAAAAGAATGAGTGTGAGGGGGCTTTAGTAAGAACTAACAATCCCTTCACCAACTTCGATTATTCTCCTTTGCAGGAATTCAAGGAATTACTCGATGTAGAAATAACTCGTGGTGAGCCATGCAATGAGAATCCAACTGGAGCAATGTGAACGAAGGCTTTGAAGAGTAAGGTTGAAGAGGTGCTGAGTGGAGTTATGGCAACATGTCAAAACTTTACACCTAGGATATAGAATGGGTTGGCGTGTATGAATAGTTTTCCATATAGGACATGTACTTTTGCGAATGCTATTGCATCCAATCATTCTGTGAGTATAATAAGTCCACTGTCCAATACATTCATGGAAAATGCCTTGCTTGTTCATGATATACAATTACTACATCATCAGATTCTAGCATGTCACACGGAGTTAATCATGTATGCTAAGCAATTAGGTTGCATTATCGGGAATTGTAGGCAAATGTGTTTGAGTTTATATCCTGATTTTCTTACCTGTCTTAGATTGGACTTATGGAATGTGTTAGGATTAGGTGTAATGTCTACAAATTCCATTCCATGCATCACTTCAACGAGGGGTTTTAATCTACTAATGTTGTTCAATTTAATATCTTCATCTATTGGTGTTAGTGTTGGGTTTTGTGAGAAACATGAGATCCTTCATGACACATATCAATGTAGATAGAGGGATTCGCCGAGACATGTTTTGTTTGATCTAGGCATTGGCGTTTGGAAGAGCCTACGTACAAGACGAAAACGCATTCAAAGGAGGTCCAGACTTTATTCTAGAGGAGATGTACCTTTCTATATCATTGCTATTTGTGTCTTGTAAGGTTTTGAAGATCTGGTCCATATGAGCATTCCTATTGGGACTCCACCCAATTCGGGCAATGGATATCAACTTGTGGTTGAAACTAACCAACTCCACCCCAATTTTGTTAATTCTTCATTACAGGAGGTTGAATATGAGTTTCCTCAGAAGGCAAATGAGTCTCAAGAGAAAAGGAGTGAGGGAGTTTATACGCCGAGAATTGAATGTCAAATGGGGTATGAAGGAAAATCTGAGTCCATGCATTGTGCCATTGTTACTATTGCCTAGGAATGATGAGACATGGTGGAGGCGCGATGATTCACCAATGGTAAGGTATTTCCATCTTATACATAGGTTAAATGATAGTTTAGCATGTATGGATAAACTTTCACTTGGAGCATGTAATTTTAACCTCACAACTACACCTCAGCTGGATACTATACTTGATGATTTGCATGTGTTATATATTTGTGGTATACTTGAATATAAGGTCAACTATGAAATTTATAAGTGGTTAGTTAGGTTATTTAAATTCACTAATCCATTTAATATTTTCATATGATTAAATATTTGTTTCTTGCATGCATTCATAGGAAAACTTTTATTAGTTTACGACCATCTATTATGTTGCAAGGGACTATGCTTGTTTGTTAGCGTGCGATGTCATATGTTACGAGATGATACCTTAATAGGCGATAAGGATTTGGATGTGCCTAATACATATTTGAAATATATTGATCTAAATCTACATAACTACTTGTGGGAAGTTGGATGACATGTGTTAGAGATTAAATTGACAGTTTTTACTACTTTTTACGCATATTTTAATAGGGCCTATGGTTTTAATCTTTTCATTTTGTCGGGTTTAATTGCTTTCACTCGTGATGTAAGTGGTAGACTAGATGGAAAACATGAGACTGTACTAGAAATGTCCCATCCCTACAAAATGGAGCATTCGAGGTGTTTACCATTTGATCCAAGCGATGGTGATTGGTTGTACATACACAAGAGGAGGATACGAGAGCAAGTGTGGTCCAACCTACATCCTAGAAGCGATGGACTATTCCATATCCTTGCTATGGCCGATAATGGTATTTTAGTAGGGTAAGTCTGTAACAATTACTATTTTCAGGGTTATTAATGTTGCTTCGTTTGGTGCAGGTTTGGATTCGACTTTTGAAGAGAGAGGGGATGATATGATCCAAGGTGCCATCGAGACGAGGGCAAGTCTGGAGAAGGATCTATTGCTAGTGGAAGAAGGACCGATGACTCGATCGAGGGCGAAGCAGGCGAAAGAAGCGATGGCATTGCTTGTTCAAGCTACGGTTGACGATATACCGATCGTGATGAAGATTGGAGCAAGTTCCATGTTGGGGTTGAGGCCGAAATCGGGATGGATGAACTTGATTCAAGTATTTGAACCTGGAAGACAGCCAGTGGTGGCGCCCCCACGCCCAACTTTCACCTGATATTACAGAGGGTATTGATGCTTCGCGCCATTACTTATGAGATTATGCACGTTTCATACCTAGTTTCTAGGGTTTGGTATAAATACAAAAAATATTCATTGTTAAATTTTTTTGACAAATTATTAATTGAGAGGCTATTGCTTTCCTTTTTCTTTCATTGAACAATCAATCGAACTTATAAAGATCTAAATCTTGTGGAGTTCAAACATCGGATCGTGGGTTCTTCATTGTGTAATCAAGGAATTCAACGCATTGTCGTTATCGTTGGGTTTTTTGGTTCACCTTGTTCGGTTCAAATCCAAAATCGGGTTTAATTGGCGTTCTTGGGTTCCGCATCAATCTAGTTGTAAGTTTCGTAGTCACCATTGCTACGGGGTTCGCATCACCCGGCCTCCGTCGGTACCCCCTCCTCCATCTCCTCTGGTACCTCATCAAAAAATGAGTCGTATGCAACATTCGATGTCCATGGCATATCATCATACCCCATCTGACTCGCTCCACCGTCACCCCCTCCATCCCGATGACTGCCAATCTCTTTGTCGCCCGCTCCATCCTAATACCTGCCAGTCCCTCGTAGGGCTGCTATGTCACCTCGTATCACAACGACCTCAGTCTGAAGGTCCACTAACTTGCCCTGAAGATCTAGCACGTGGTGAAAACGTAGAGCTCCAACATTATTAGATATATTGTCGACCCGTCCCCTAAACTCTCCTCGCATATCGGCCATCTGCTCTGTCAGTCGGGTGTACTGACCTTGTCGAGCCAACTCTTGGCGCAACTTGCCCATCTAACCCGCTATAAATTCAGTAAGGCGGTCATACAGATTAGTGGACGGGGGAGAAGAAGACCTGATCGGTAGCGGTGATGCCCACGATGGCGACAGAGATGGTTTCGGCGACAGAGGTGATCTCGACGACAGAAGTGATCTCGGAGGTGGAGGTAATCTCGATTGTGGAGGTGATACTGGATGGTACTTCTAAAAAAATCAACAGTCCGAATGAATAAGTTAATCAAAACAATAATCAACACATTATATTCAATGAACATACCCTATCCCGATCAACGATGGACTCGGGCATCTGATCATCTGGCGCGGCCGGAATAGATGGGCCACATATGTAACTCTGATGCATCCGAGGGCAATGCGTCTCCCCTCTCCTCGCATACTGGCCAGCCAATATGGGAACAGTCTCGTACACCCATATCTGCAACAGTTACAATATTATATGTAGAATTTAAAATAAAAAATAGATAATTTATTATGTTGAACATTTACCTGCAAAACCAACGGCAGGCCATAAGCATCGTACTTGCGCTCGAATCTATCCCCATTAGGCATCGAATACCCTCTCTTGAAGTGTCGTAAGGTATCCATAAAGCATCTCGCCCCTAATGATAGCTTTTGAAGGTATCAATGTCATCAACAACCTCCAAATGAGAAACGTCGATCGACGTCTTCCTTGATGACACCTGAGTACGCTCTTGACGATAAGCACAAGCCCAACTTCAACCTATCAGACATATTGTTGCATGCCCTGAATGCGTCTACCAACTGCCCTAGAGTTACCGTTGTCTGCCCATAAAAATACTCATTCAACAGCCTCTTGTTTCTCGGAATACAGGCCGTGCTGCTTCTTCGCCCGTACACCTCAATCCGGTGATGAGGGCAAATTCGAATATAGAAAATGTAACTAATTTGCCCCCAAGATCAAAACGGAGGGCATCTCCGTCAACTGACTTAAGCAGCCGACATAGCAAAGTATCGAATAGCTGCCCAAAAAATTGCATGCCGCGCAATGAATAAAATGGCCATAAGTAGGATTGCCTCAATATGCCCTCGTGCCTTTCGTCGAGCAAATCTAATACCCTTGTAAAGATGAACTGTAACTTTGCCAGGACGGCATCGTCTAAATGGTAATCATCCTGCAATATTTCAAATGTTAGAATCTTGTGCAAGATATAATAGATAAAACATAATATGATAAATTTAAGCTAACCGAATGATATTAATTAGTATCCGTAAGAATCAACAGATAATGGAACAATGAATAATGCAATAATAGAATAACCGAATGACATTAACTACTAAACTCTTTTTTGCAACTAAATATTAAACAAACTATTAAAATAAACAAATTAAATAAACAATTAGAAGAAATAATTTACTTGTTAATTCTATATTTTATTAATTGTTTATATAAAATTTAATTATAATTAATAGAATATTAAATAAACAATCGAATATTTAATATTTTATTATTTATAACTAAATAATATTTCATTATTTCTTATTTTAATTGTTAATTGAATATTTTATTAATTGTTTACTGTTATTGTTTATATAAATAATTAAGATAAATAATTCAATAAAATATTTATTTAATATTTAAAATTATTTGTTCAATAAAATTAAAATTTATAATGGGTCGTCTGGCCCAGACGCACGAACCAGATTGCCCCGTTTGGGCAATTGAGCCTAGACGCCCAGTTCAAAAGTCTGGACTGTCCTTGGCGTCTGGCCAGACGTCCATGCGGGGGCGAAGACAATGTCGTCTTCGCCGTTGCAAATGGCGGAGATCGCCATTTTCGACGATCTCTGCCCCCAAATCTCACAAAAATGATGAAAATCATGCATAATTTATATGCCAATTTCTACAAAGATTATTCAACAAATCTACACAACATGCTTTGTAAAATACATATAATAGTTCCAAAACTCATCTTCGATCTTCGATTGGGTCGTCGATTTTTTGGCTGGATGGGTTGTTGGTTTTAAGCACGAGTGTTTCCTCTCCTTTCTCTCTTCCAAATCATGTGAGGGTAAAAATGGTTTTTTCATTGTTTTTAAATATTTATTAATTTTTCTTTTTTTTTAAACATAGTCAAAGGCTATTTTGGGAAGATGGGCGCTATTTCCTCAACACAAAAATAGGTATCGGTAACCCGTTAAATTTCGACAAGGGAGGATTCATTAATTTACCTGGCCGTACTAGGTGAAATACCCAGGACCAAAAAACTAGAACTGTTGGCTTGTGCGAGTGAGATCTTTCCCACTGAAATAAACATCCTTAATCTACTTTGCAGTTATGGAATCACTTCTCCTTGTCCCCTCTTCTTCTGCAAACCCGCTACAATTATTCTTCTCTCATCCTCAAACCAAACTCTCCCTTTTTCCCATTTTAAAAATCAACCATAAACGCTCCGCCGTGATGCAGATGAGCACCACCGCCTTTGCCACCAAGGAGGCCAAGCTCTGGGGTGGAAGATTCGAGGAGAGCGTCACCGAAACCGTCGAAAAGTTTACCGAGTCAATCTCCTTCGACAAAGCCCTTTACAAGCATGACATAATGGGCAGTCGGGCCCACGCCTCCATGCTCGCTCGCCAGGTACTTGTAATAATGCTCACCTCATATATCTTGATATTGAAATTACTACTCCTAGTATCAACGAATGATTATTTTTTTCTTTTGTTTCCTTTTTTTGACATTTGGCATTCTTGTCGCCTTGTCGGTATTGTTACAGGGATTAATAAGCGAGAGTGATGCGGATAGCCTTCTGAAAGGCCTTGATGAGATTGAGAGGCAGATTGATAACGGAAAGTTTGTGTGGAGAACGGATAGAGAGGATGTTCACATGAACATTGAGGCTGCTCTTACTGACTTAGTTGGCGAAGCTGCTAAGAAGTTACATACAGCCCGCAGTCGGAACGACCAAGCTTGCACTGACCTTCGTCTCTGGTGTCGTGATGCGGTTGACAACATCCTTTCCCGAATTAAGCGTCTCCAGGTAGTATAATGTTCTTACGCAACTTTTCAATTGCATCAATTTTTTACAGTCCCAAGCCCCAAATATTTTTGTTGCTGATAATGAAGATGTTACCTGAAACAGAATGTGCAGAGTAGAGCCGATCACATGTACAAAATTTATTCAATTTGAATAGAATGTTCATTTAATTGAGTACTCTGCATTTAAGAAAGCAATACTCGTCAGTATACATTATCAGCACTATTGTGATAGGAATTGCCAGCTTAGCAGCTGCAGTTTCTTGTTAATGTTGAAAACCAATTTGTAGTAGTTCAAATGGCTTTTTTCCTATTCTTAAACTTTTCTGAATCTGCAGGTTGCGCTAGTAATGCTGGCTATGAAGAATGAGGGACTGATAGTTCCTGGATATACTCATTTACAAAGGGCTCAACCTATTCTACTACAACATCTTCTTTTAGCATATGTTGAGCAGGTGTGTGCGCTCTGGCATATGCAAAAAAGATTTATCTTTCTTTACTGGGAAAAGGGTTTAGTTATCTTTCTCTTAGAGAGAGAGAGAGAGAGAGAGAGAGAGAGAGAGAGAGAGAGAGAGAGAGAGAGAGAGCAGCCAAAGGGCCTGTTAATTAAGTTTGATTGCAGATTAGCAATTGCTAAGAAGTTCCTTACTCCTGAGCATCTGCAAACACTCAATATCAAATATTCTTTCTATATTTTTCAGAAATAAAATTAAATTTGTATGTTGATACATATCAGATGAAACAAATATAATTCACATGGTAAGGACTTCTGGCAAAAAAAAAAAAAAAAAAAAAAAA
>CAIGRB010150482.1:3994-16730 GCA_903798255.1 Fraxinus quadrangulata
ATTAGTAGCTAGATAACTGAATAACATTAATATCTATAATAATTATTCAAGATAAACAAGAATCAAACATCAAAGTATTGAAATTAATATTAAAACTTCATAATAATGGGATCTAGTCCTAGTGACTAAAAGTTACCCCGAGCTTCACAAAGTTACGAGATCTCATGTTTGAAGTATGAAACATCACATGTATTTTAGATGTATGAAAAAAAAAGGGATAAATCTTGATTCCTTGAATCCCTTCAATTGTTCTTGGTAATCTCATTTTGCACCTTCTTTCATTTGCTCAAAATCAAAGAAAAAATCTTCTAGTTGTGAATTGGAACTAAGAATTCTTGTTTCTGTCTTCCTGTTTTCTATTTAAACCTTGGTACCTCCAAAATTTGCCTCCAAAGTAGATTTAGAACGTACAAGAATTACTTCCATAAAGTGTTTCAATCAAAGAATGAAACAGAATATTTGCTGAAGATTTACTCTATGCAATCACAAGGTAGAAGTACTTGGCATCCGATTTTGCATACTGAAATTGCTCATGACCACTCTGCGATCGCATGTTATGCATTTTTTTCTTATGTGCATTTTGGACCATTATTCTTCTTATCATTTTCGGTCCTCTTTTATATTTCCATTGAGTCCTTCAACTATAAATTTCATGCATAAGTATGCTGAAAACAAAGTAGACCCAATAGACTAAGCTTGACATGGATTCACGGACTTGATAGATGTGATATGGAATGGATTACATTTGTGCTATCCGTTATAACTTTTGGACAAAATGGGGGCAATAACCTACATCAATAATATTGGACCTAAAGTGCTAATCTAAGTGTGATGCGGTATTTAGATAAATAACCTACATCAATAATTTATTATAGCACTTTAGTTTGCAATTAATTATTTTCGTTACTTTAACTATTCAAAAGCTAACTGATTTTAAGATGATTCACTATTTGAAAGGTAAAATGAATGAATAAAAGAAAAAAGAACAATTCCCGCAACCCTCAACATGAACTGTCACCTCCACTCCTCCTCTCCCCCTGCAATCGCTTTTATTCTGCCTCTCCCCCACTGCAACCCCAATCGTTGTTCTCCTAACCCAGAATTTTCCAATTGTTCAATCGAGTCATCGTACCAAATACGTGGTTAAAGTACGTATTGATAGTAATCTGAATGTTTTCTTATTGATTAACCTTTATTCTCACTGACAGGACAAAGAGAAGGGACAAAGACCACCAAATAAAGACGAGACGCATCATGTGCCAAGTAACGAACAATCAATACATTACGACAAGCGTATGCGCATGGATGGAATTTCATGCATGTGATAGAGCTTTGAGTCGACATACGACCCCAGCTGTTTATCATGGTACGGTTTGTGGCCGATCATGGTCGAGATATAGCGGGGACCTCACTTGGAAGCCCATACCATTTTCATGTGCTTGATGCCAAACATTGCATGTATTATTGTTGCAAGGAAAAAGGTTGGAGAATGTAAGAGGATAGGATTCCAAGTTGGTGTAGGGACTAAGTTTGGCAGTGGGTTTGTGTATTTTGTTGTTTGTAGAAAAAGAAATGGACCCCAAATTTGAAAATTAACTACTCCCTCTCAATGTCTCCCCATTTATTTTTCTGAGTTTGTATCTAACAATAATGTGCATGTTCAGTTGATGAATGGAGGGCCACTAAACAGTCCCCACATTGATTGAATACAAGATGATATTAACATTTCATTTTCCTACCGCACCCCACGAAAAAGAAGAAATTATTCATAACACGGCAATGCTGGATTTGATTATTTTTGTTAGGGATAAAAGTTATGCGAATAAAATTTCAAGATATCAAAGTTTTTACTGTAGTATAACTATGACATAAATAATAATTTCGATGTCGAGTCGCTCTATTGACAAAGGGATCTAAAAAGAGTGACTCTATAGATAAAAAAAAAAATTCCCTTATTAATAGATAAATACAAGTCAGAATGAAAATTTATCAATTTAATTTAATAAAACTCTATCTTATGAGACCTCACGGTAATTACATTCACAATAAAGTTTTTGTTTCTTGCATCACATTTTAATTGTAATGAAACTTCCCAACATTTTGTCTCACATTTTTCTTAAATTAATTAGCACATCTAGTTTTCATAAAAAGTAATCCATAAAGAGTTTATGAAACGACTTATTTATCCCTCATATTTTCAAATAAGCAAAATAATAACAAATATAAAAGTTCCACAAAATATATTTTCCTTATTTCAAAGTACGTTAAAAAATAATTGGATATAAAATGTGGACAAGATGTACTAAATTAATTAATTTCCATAGTAAGCAAAAATTGGAAACATAAATTGCAATGAAAATATGGTATAACAAACAAAAATATAGTATAAATATAATTATACCTCGTAAAATTAAAATAGAGCTTTTCTAGAAGCTTGAGGGCATAAGTGTAGGTAAATAATCCCACCAAACAAGCAGCTAATGCATAGAAACGAAAAATAAAAAAATGAGCCAAAATGAGAAATTACAAATTAAATGTTGTTCGATAAACCAATATCGGTGATCCCAGAAGAAAAAAAATAATTTATTACTGGAAAAACCTCACATTAAAACAGTTTTTCTCACCTATTCTCACCTATAATTCTTCTTAAGATGCTGAATTAGAGTAAGCCTACCGGTTCATGAAATTTTGTGTTCCCTATCTATTATCATGCTCCTTATTTTAGATATAAGATTGTCATCTAGAAAGGCTGTTTCTATGTCCTATAAACAGATGCATCCTTGAGTCCACGATCCTTGATTCATAATTTTGTCTAGATGAGTCAATCACATTTTGATAATGGATCCGAGGATGATTGGGGGTTTACAAGAGGTTTATAACCAGCTGTATAAGGAGTGCTTTAAGAGGAAAAAGGTGAATAGCATGGCCCTTAAGAAATTACATGAACTAGAGTTAGAAAATGAGAGCCTTATAGCCAAACTTAAGGAGTCGACTAGATATTTGAATGATTTAAGGGTTGGAAAAGAATTCTTAAATGTTAAGGTTATATATTTTATGAGTGATCTTGAAAAATCAAATGTCTAACTTCAATCATTCTCTAGTGGATCTAATAAGATTGATAACATGATAGGTCTAAACAAAATAAATGGGAATAGAAGAGTATTAGACGATAATGAAACAAATTATAACACTACTTCATCTTCTAACAATAAGTTTGTACCTGCCTCAAAGCCTAATATTTTAAAACTTAAGACCTAGAGTTGTTCCTAAGTTCATCCTCACATGTCACCATTGTAGTAAGTATGACACATAAGACCTAAGTGTCGCAAGCTCTTAAAAAAGAACACGAACAATAATGTAGATGTCCTAAAACTAAAATCATTGGTACAACATAGGTTTCCTCCACCGCAAGGTTCAAAGTTTGAAATCTAGGATTGTTCCTAATTTTATTCCCACATGTCATAATTGTGGTGTTTTAGGTCACATTAGACCTAATTGTCGTAAATCATTGGTTAGATACAACAATCAAGATCTAACTACACACGTTAGTTTCTTGACTGAATAAGTGAGTCATTTGACTAAATTGATGACTCAATTGACTCAGATTTTAACTTCATAATCTTCTAAAAAGTTTGGATTAAGAAGTGTGAACTCACAAATCTAAGTGATGTTCATAATTACGATGTTCCTTAGGTTGTTCTTAATGATAAGAGCACATGTTTGACTCATTGATTAGGCACTTATGTACAAGTATTTGCATTTTCCATGAGAACTATATATTCATGCATGCATGTACTTACATTCATTATATATTAAGAATTTCCTTTTTGCATGTTTGCTTTATTTATAACAATAATAAATAAATAAAAGTAAATTTCTTTTTTATTATTATTGGACATGTTATTTTGCGAACAAGTACTAGAAAGTCATGATTGTTAATTATATTTTCATTAATTTATTTAGAACTTGTTTGGAGTACTTAGTATATGTTATTACATGTATTTTCTATACTACACACATTAGACTATTGTGAGCAGGTTTTGACCATATGTTTGAGATTTGGGATGTCGGTCATTTGTGTGGTGAATTGACTTTGGATATGGAACGACCTTTAACTAGATTGACCTAAGCTCTATTATATTTTCCATAAAAGAAAAAGATGATTGAGATTCAAAAAATTTGAAATACATTTGTCTTTGTAGCTTTCTTGACTTAAGCAATTAAGCGTGCAGGGTATCATAAAACTTGGTACCCTATGTCATATGATAAATCTGCATATAAAAAATGAAATAAGAGAAAATAATTATATACATGCTTATTGATAGGGGAATAAAGAAAATTTATTGAAAGAAAAAATAAATATGAGATTTTTGTTTAATGTCCTAATAGCTCTATGTTTGACTTCATAATTTGAAATTTACCAGTGATTCTTTGCATGTCCTTTCTCATTGATTTAAGATTCTAAGACTTGCTTACATGAGTTTAATGATACGTTTTACATGAGTATGTCTTATACAATTTACTCCATCTAAACTTAAATAAGTTATGTAGGAAAAATTTACTTGTTTATGAAATATGCATGTATAAGTAAATACCTATTCGTGATGATAAATTTGAAAATCTTTAAAAAAAATTCAAAAAATAGCTGGTCTCAAAATTGAATTTTTTTATACTTCTATCACACGTTTTTGCATAATTGTTTCATTATTATACGTGTGCATATTTTTACTCATTCCTCTCTATGTTTTACATTATTATTACTCGCCTTTCCTTTGTTATTCATGACAAAAAGGAGGAGAGATGTGTTTTTATTTTAGTGAGTTGATTATGCGAGTTGATTATATGAGTTGGGAGAAGAATTTTAAATTTTTTGATTGATAGATGATTTAGATTGAATGATTTGATGTATTTCTTGAAATTTTATTATTGATATAGTGTTGTATTTTGTCCATATGATATAAAATTTTATGGTTTATTATAAGTTTATAACTCACATGATATTGCATGCTTCGGTATTACACATGTTTTATTATGTTTTTCTTAACTTAGTTATATGATCTTGATTTTTTTAGTTTACTTTTGTTTTTCATGTGATATTGTGATTTCCATCTATTTCAAGAAATAGGTTGACCAAGTATTGAAGAAAATTTGGGATTTTGTTTTGGTAGCATTGGACTTTTTGACTTTGAAATAAATACGATTTTATCATGGAATGCCAAAGGGGGATATTGTAAAGTCTATTTTGCAATGGCGATTTCTAAATTTGTAATTGACAATTACCTTAATCAAAATCATGTCCTAACTTAATTGTATTAGGAATTTATCAAATCGTAATCAAAGTCAAAATATGAGTTATTGAGTCCTGATTACAGCAAAAAAGTTTGGATTGGTACTATAGGTTTTGAAGGAGTCCAAGATGTCAAAGATATTCAATAAGTTCACATATGATTAAGAGAATGCAATTAGAAGTCTAAAAAGTGTCAAACAACCGCAAAAGTTATGCTTCAAATTCTCGGTCGCAACTTGCAATGCTTTTGTCACATAGAAAACATTGAAATTTGGAAAATGGTATTTCTAGAAGAATTGTAACATTTTTCAACACATTTTGAATCACCTCAATCGGGTATCAAGAGAGAAAATTATAGTAAAAATGCTGACAACTACTTAGACGGTGCTCGATGGCCATCCACTTAGTGCTCGAATTACACGACAACATCCAAAATTCTATTTTGCTTCAAACACTAGATTTTTCAATCCACACACACACACACACACACTACCCTATGAACGTTCTAAAGTGTGTTGAATTATACTTTTTTATAGAGATCAATACTTTGATGATCCAAAATATTCATTGATTCCAAGATTTAGCCACCACATATTACTTGATCCATAAATTCTTCCAAAACATATTTTGTTGATTAAAACTTATTGTTTCATATAAAATCACAAAATCAAAACATAGAAGGTATTTTGATCAAACGCCAAACCATGTAATCCACCGAAAATAAACTACACTAGGGATTGGGAGCTAGTGCGAGGAGCATGTAGTCTAGGAGGGCCAAGGTGATATGCCGGAGTCGGGATTCGGTGTAAGGAGCAGGCAGCCCAATAGGATCAATGATGACTATAGAAAAATAAGGTCAGAGGAGACTAAAGGTTAGTCGGGTCTGAACCATACTATAAATTGTTTCGTTTATAGTGGATTATTGATTAGTAAAGGGCTCTCAGTTTTTTATCCTCTGTAGAGAGTTTTCTCCGCGATCAATTTGGTGTTCTTTACTACTTCCATATTTCAATTTGTGGTAATTCAACATAAGATAAATTGAAGTGTTTGATTAACCATCTACAAATCATTAAAAAGTAAATTGTTGCTTTGAATTGTGTATTTCCGCACGTCGGTCTAATTTAATTTGGACTTTCACTTGTAGTTAAGCATTTTCAGCAGTTAAAGCTCTAAGTCTTTCAGCCATTTCATGGATGGTTGTTGCCGTAGAGATTTACTTCCTTCAAGGTGATGGTGAGGCTGAGCATGAGAAAGGATTTTTTGAGGCTTTACCGGAGTTTCCTTCCATTGCCGTGTTGGATTCACGTCACCGTTGGCCAGAGCTTCATTATGAGCTTCGGCTCCTATTTCCAATGACTTTGCCTCATGATCTACCTCTTCGTGACTCATTTTCTCACAAATTTATATGATGCTCTTACCAAAAATATTTAGTTCATGGTTATCTTTACTCTAAATTCCCACAAATGGCATCATGTTCACTTTAAAAAGATGATCAACAAATTCCCCTAATCTAGCCAAGTTTCTACTGGTAAAGCTCTCTGTTAATGGTTATTTGAGAGGAACATATTTTGATTTTAGAGTGTGTTCCTTCATCCCAAGCATGCGTATTTAAAGGTTTCTACGCAGGCTTTAGTGTAAAGGGCTCTTTAATTAATGACATATGGTGACTATTAATTGATTGATTTGTGGTTGATTATATTATTAGTTCATGTTTTGTGTGCCAGCTTACTTGTACTTACTTCATTGGTTACGAAGTCGTGTTTTATATCTCTATTCATGTGTGCTTTACTAACAGTTTCTGTTGATGTGGAATATCTGTATAGCATTACTTCGACACTTTTAATTGTGGGCTTTTGCAATTGTGAATGTTCACTTCAGCTTTTTAAGGTTCGCGTGTAATAATATGGTTCACATATTAAGGTTATGATATCGTCAATATTTCTTTTATGAGTTTTTGTTATTCAAGACATATATTTTATCAACTTTTCTCAGAATCTGCTAAAAATCTGATTTTAATCTCCACCAAATATTGGCTAAAAGTTATTCTCAAGAGGTCAAAGAAAGAAGAATTTTGTAATATTTTTTTTAGAAAATTATGGAGGCTGAAAATTATGCTCTTGCTAAAGAAAGAATTTATGATCAAAACCAAAACCTTAGAAGCTAAACCTGATGCCGAACAAGCTTATGCTTTATTAAATTAGCTGTAAGCCATAAGCTAGAGAAGAGGCATTCTGGAAAAAGGAATCTTGGGAGAAATGGACTAGTTGGGGTGGTAGAAATTCTAAATTCTTTGATGTTGTGGTTAATAAAAAAGGAAAGCAAGGATTTTAAAAATTCTGAAAAAGAATGGATCTCTCTATGAATATATACAAGAATCTTCTTTTAACTTATTTTAAAAGAATTCTGAGTTTAGAACTGGGGGTGTTTAGATTTTCTTAGAAACACTCTTCTTGACCGGTGTCCCTAATTGATAGTTCTACAAGTCCAAATCAATCTCAATTAAACTCTTGTTTTGTGGGGATTAAAATCAGATTTTTAGTAGATTTTGATAGAAGTTTGTGAAATATATAGATAAAATTAAGTGTTAACTTTGATTTATATTAAACAGGGGCTAAAGCTATCATTGAATTCTTTAAATGTAAATTTTTACCAAAAGGTGTGCAATCTATAGCCCTAATTCCAACTGAGGAGTGTTCAAATTTTCTTAAAAACATGATTGCCTTTATAATAGAAGAAGATAACCTAATGCTAGCTGAATGGTTAGCCTAATGAGGTTGAAGTGAAGGAAGTTGTTCTCTCTATAAATAGGGTAAATACTACTTCTGTAGTCCTAATTCAAAAAAATGTCTCAGGCACTTGAGTGGAAGGATTGTAGGTCAATAAGCCTTTCTAATGTTTTAAACAAGATCACTACAAGGCTTCTGACTAATAGGTTGAACCTAGTTTTTTAAGAAATTATTTTTCTTCTCAAAGTTTCTATTAGAGACAATGTTCTTCTAGCTTAAGAATTGGTTTATCAAGCTTAGAGGAGGGAATGCATTTATGTAATATAAGACATGGCCATAGCTTATGACAAGATGGTCTTAGGGTAAGCCATAAATGTTAAGCTCTGATACCAGTTGGAAGTTTAAATTATTTAGACCCACGTGCGGAATTACGCAATTAAAAGCAATAAGTCACTTTTTAATTATTTATAGATGATTAATCAAACACTTCAATTTATCCTATGTTTAATTATCACAAACTGAAATATAAAAGTAGTAAAAAAACACTAAATTGATCACAGAGAAAACGTTTCGCAAATTACCAAAAACTCTAGGCACTTTGCAATCAATAATTCACTGTAAACGAAACAATTTATAGTATGGTTTAGATTCGACTAACCTTTAGTCCCTTATGACCTTATTTTCCGGTAGACACTCTTGATCATATTGGACTGCATGCTCCTTACACCGAATCCCGACTCCTATTTATCACCTTGACCCTCCAACTCTGTGTGCTCTTCACACTAGCTTTCGATCCTTGGAATAATGCCTTAACCCTCATGGACTGCGTATTTTCGGTGGATTAGATAGACATCAAAGGACCTTATGTGTTTTAATTTCGTGGTTTTATATGATGAAATAATGTCCTCATCAAAAAAATATGTTTTGGAAGAATTTATGGATCAAGTAATATGTGGTAGTTAAATATTGGAATCAATAAATATTTTGGATTATCAAAGTATTGATCTCTATGAAAAAATAGGTTTCAACACACTTTGAAACGTTCTTAGGGTAAGATATATATAGGAAAAATTGTTTGGGGGGTGAAAATGGATTGAAAAATCAAGTGTTGAAGCAAAACAAAATTCTAGACGTTGACCGATCAATTGAGCACCAAGTGGGCGGCCAGCTAGCACCGTCTGAGCAGTTGTTATAATATTTATTATAACTTTTTCTCTCGATATCCGATTTAGGTGATTCAATTTAAAAGCTAACTAAAATGCCTACAATTTTTCTAAAGTAGCCTTGTCCAAATTGCAATGTTTTTTATGTGAAGAATGAGTTGCAAGTTGCGACTGAGAATTTGGAGCATAATTTGTGCGGCTCTTTGACACTTTTTAGACTTCTAATTGTATTCATTGATTTTATGTGATCTTATAAGATATCTTTGACATCCTGAACTCCTTCAAGACCTATACTACCAATCCCAACTCTTTTTCTATAATTAGGACGCTATAATTCCTATTTTCACCTTGATTACAACTTGATAAATTCTTAATACAATCCAACTAGGATATGATTTTGACTTAGGAAATTGTCAATTACAAATTTAGAAATTGCCAATTACAAAATAGACTTTACAACATGTAAGAGTAGACAATTTGAAGATAGACTTCCTCTTAGAATTTGGAGAAAATGTCATAGAGCCTACAGCAAGTTGTTTCTATGGAAACAACAGTAATCAAAACATCTAAGTATAGAAAAACTTCCAACAATATACCTATTAGGCGACAATCGAACCATTGGATTAATAAATCCAATGGATATAATAGGTTACGAAAGAGGTTAATTCTCATGAAAGAAGGTATAACGAACATTGTCTCCGAGAAGATAGAACGACAAAAACCTTGATTAAATCCTCATATTGTACTCCTTTCTATGAGGAATATGTAGATAAGCTAGCAAGTTTGTATGAGCTAGATGACGATGATGAAAGCTCACCATTCTCAAAGGAAATCAAAGAGACTCCAATTCTTGACAATTTAATCCATCCCATAATCCAAAAACATAGCGGAAAGTACACTAAAAAGGTTGGTCTGACACTCAAATACCAAACACTCCGTTGGACATTGGACGAACTTCCAAAAAGGTAGTACAGTAAGTTACCTCTAGATTGAATGACATGAGACTCGAGGAAGGTGTATCCCTCAAAAGCTATTTCACTTGATTTAGCACTGAACTCATTGCTTGTGAAATTATTTTCAACCAGAAGGTTGTGATGCCTCATGGAATGGATTATTGATGGAGACACCCTTTTGGAGGGATGTTCGCAATAAAAATTTGGCTACTTAACTTCAACCGGTAAACTTGATCCAAAATGAAACGCAAACATAAGATAAAATTGAAATCTGGAAGAAGATAGAGCAAAGTTGAACTAAAAAATTGAAAGATAAAGGAAAGGTTTTGATGTATACGATAAGATTGTCGAATTCATTTTGATGGACACAAGGAAATGGTGCATATAATCTCTCTAGCCCCTTTGCAAGCAATCGTTAAATGATTTAATTTATCCTTTAAGGTTTGCAATCTAAATATTGTAAAATTCGTCGTATGAGGGATCATGACTCAGACAAATGTTCCAAAGTACTCAAAATAGCGAAGGCACATAACCAACGGTAAAAGTACGTGAAGTCACTGAAAATTAGAAGCCTACTTATGCAAGTTAAAGAGAACGATGTCAAATGGATAAGGTCATGGTACGGAGGACCATCCCAGCCATCTTTAAGTGTCCCTAACCATCAACCTCTTGTAAGAGAGATAAACACCATAATTGATTGTCCTTAGTTGAAGATGAATGTATAGAAAAATTATAAGTGAGCTGCCAAAAAACTTGTACTAAAGAACTTCTAGATTCGAGGTACTCCTAAAACCATATCTCTCCCGATTATATTCAATGATGATGATGAACATCTAATAATATATCCACATTGCAATGCATTGCTAATACGGATAGTAATTGCTCGCATCATTGGGACTTTTGTGAACATTTTATTCAAAAGTGCATTTGACCACATATAGGTCGACCATCCCTAGGTAACCATGGCCGAACCTTTATATAGATTCACATGTGATAGTTTATTTACCATGAGGACAAATTACATTGATAGTTGAGCCAAGTAGGAGCCCATAATATTCGAAGGATATATGGGTTTTTTTATTATAGACAGCAGACATGCTTACAACAGGATCTTAAGCAGACCTATCCTAATTAGTTAAAAGCAGTAACATCAATCCATCACATATGTATCAAGTTTTAAACTCGAAAGAGAATAGCCAATATCTAAGGGAAACAAATGGTTGTCCGTGAATGTTATCTCAATACGCAAAGAAAAGTAGCTCCGCGAACAGTGATAGAAAATTGGAAAGGCAAATGTGGAAATCCTCATTTAGGATAGCGTATATCTGAAGCTATGAAAGTTGAAGACTCGAAAAACTCTCCTGCCAGCAAGGATAATACTATATGGGAAAATTATCGATCATAAGTTTGCTAAAACAAACCAAGCACAGAGATGGGGTCGTATTGTTAAAGCTTAACCTAATAAACGTATAAAGTTTGAAAAATGTGAGTCTTTTTCTACCTGTGATGAAATTTCAGTTGATTGGCAAGTTCTTATCCGTCAATTGTAAAAGTTTTGAAAAAGCAAGTTTCTGTTTGTCAAAATTGAATAATCTAGTAAATGAGAGTCTTTTTCTGCTTATGAAGAAATGTTGGCGAGTGGTGAGCTTTTAACCGCCAAAATAAAGGGTTCAAATACAAAAATAGTAAAATAGAAAAAAACCTCATAGTCTAGTTCTTCATCAAGGCGGGGATTGAATAAAGACTTTGAGTTTGGTAAAAATTTCCTCAACGAATATGATCTCTTGGGATATGAAAACTGGTCAACTCTGGTAATTGTTTTCTTTTCTTTAGCAGGGTCCCTAGAGCGAACCGACGAAGGAATGGATGGAGTAGGTTCCAAGGGAAAAGACCCTTGAGAAGAGGTTGCGGTAGAAGCAACCTCAGATGATAACCCCCATTATCTTGAGAATGAATATTCACTTTCTTAGGACCACCAAATTGCTTGTTCCCTTACAAGGGTATATCCTTAGGTCCTTGGACCCCACAATGAGCATCATGGTGTTGGGAATTTACTTAATCATGCAGTGGAAAATAAACAATTTCAATTCCCATACAAGAATATACTTTGTATTTAGATAGAAACTGTAATAGAAATTATACCTTTGATGAATTCTGTAAACTCCTTTACTTTTTCTTGAACTCCAATGATCACGATCTGCAATTCAAGCTGTCCAGCCTCCAATGATGATTCACACAGAGAACAAGAATGACGGCTAGGGTTTCTTTTCTTGTACTAGCAAGAATAATGAAAATAATCCATACAATTCTCAAACCCTAGTAGCATATTAATATAAGCCCAAGTGGGCTCGACCCGTCTCTTAAACTTAACCCGGTCCAATATTTAATTAATCAAATTAATTAAGTCTAGTCCATGAATTAATTAATCCAATTAATTCGAACCTATTAATAAGCAACCCAATTAATTAATTATCCAACACTTGTCAATTAATTTAGAAGGCGAATATAAATGTGACTTAATATTTTAACATGCTTCCAAAATTTATCTCCTTGAGTGTACTCAACAAGCTGATATCGATTTAGGACTCTCGTTTTTTACTATAATGA
>CAIGRB010150482.1:21365-37727 GCA_903798255.1 Fraxinus quadrangulata
AAAGAACATAAGAATAAGACAAAGAAATAAATTAAACAAAAAAATAAATAAACATAAATACAATACTTATATTCTCCATAATATTGAGGCATGGCAACTGACGGGTTAGGATCACTTAGCTAAAAACACTAGTTGTCTCAAAAAAAAAAAAAGAAAAAGCACTTTATCAGTTATGTACCTTGTTGGAAGTAATTACAAATGTTGGATTTTTTGAGGTTAATTAAATAAGATACTCAATTCGTCTATCAATTAATTCTTTGTCTTTTATCTTATTATTTGTTTGTGATCATATACTTCATATTTTGTCATATATATTACATCGATCCATTTTATTTCCCAACAAGTGGTATCAAAGTTATTGGTTGTGATTTGTTCAAGGTTTTTATTATTAATGGTAGCCTTAAAGTATGAAATTCCCCTCTTGAATCGCAATACAAGCTTTTCATTATGACAAATGGGGATGCGAGTTGTACTTGCCTAGATGGATTTGGATGATTCGTTGTTGGGATTTGACAAAATGTCCACAACTTAGATGAAGGAAGAGAAAAAACGGAATGATCAAAATGCAATTTCACAGATCCATCTTCACCTTACTAACAATATTCTTTAGGATGTTTTGAACAAGAAAACGAAAGCTGCGTTGTGGTTGAAATTGGAGCAATTATGCATGACTAAAAGTCTGACAAGAAAATCGCATCTGAAGTGAATATTGTATTCTCATCGCATGACTGAAGGTGAATCTTTGAAAGATCATCTGACTGTGTTTAAGGTGATCGTCGTTGATTTGGAGACTTTAGAGCTGAAGTGTGATGAAGAAGATTTGTCTTTAATTTTTTTGTGTTCGCTACCCACTTCGTTTAGAGACAAGGTCTTGTATAGTCTTGACATTCTCACTACTGAAGATGCGTATGATGCCTTATTTTTCAAAAGAGGAGATGAAGCATCTGGTTGGATCTGAGGATAGAAATGGAGAAGGCCTTGTTGTTTATGGTGATTGGAGAAGAGGTAAGTCGAGGTCAAATCTCAGTAATCAGGTTTGTTATTATTACAAGAAGAAATGACACATTAAGTGGGATTGCGACAAATTGTAGAATAAAAGTAATTTGACTACAACTCATAAGAAGCAATCAAGTATTTCAGATGAGACCAACATAGCTGGGAACTATTTGAGTGTTGGAGATGTTTTAACAGTTTCTGACATGGAATCCAAACCTGACGAGGAGTGAATTTTGGATACAGATTGTGCGTTCCATGTGTCCCAATCGGGATTTATTTGAAACATATGAAACGGTGATACAAGATGTCGTTGTCGTGGGTTAACAATGAACCTTGTAGGGTAGTTGGTATTGGTAGAGTCAGATTGAAACTAATGGATGGAACATGTAGAACACTTGATCACGTTCAACATATTGCATACTTGAAAAAGAATCTCATTTCATTAAGTATTTTTGATTTAAAATGGTACGTGTTATCTAGATGAGGTAGAGTCTTGAAGGTTCGGAAGCATATTCATGTTGTATTGGAGGGGCAGAAAAGGTCACAGTTATACATCTTGCAAGGTCAGACATAATTTGTGAAGAAAAGTCAGCATAGATTTAGTACCATGTTGGAGATTCAGTTTGGCACTGTACCTTTGGGATTTGGTTCGAGATCCATATTGAAGAATAATACTCAATCGAGTTCGGAGTACATGGGCAACTCCGCTTTGTCACTATTACCTGCGGTTCAATTGAATTCAACTACTAGGGATAGACCAATTGGAGATAGGTGCATGAATGTTGATTTGGTTGCACACGTTTTTAGCGTTTTTGAAGTTGTTGAGACTAGCTAGGAGCCTTCTATAAAAAGGTTGAACCCCAACCTTGAGGGCCCCTACCGCCCCGCCCCCATTGTGGAGTAAGTAAATCGTGGGACGTGACTCAACAAGTCAGGGTACAAGACCTGTCATATTGGTACTCACAAAGAGTCCAATTTCATACCTTGTAAGAGGCATGATCTCTTACACTGCGATTACCAGATTAGCTGAGACTACCCACTCATGTCCTCTACAACACTGAACTATGCCCCAAGGGGCAGCTAGGGGCCTTCTATGAAACCATTGGGAGTTGATTGTGCTACAATGCGTGCTTTAACACTGTTTGGTAATTTCTAATTTTTTTATTAATTTTAAGGAACTCGGTGTTTGGATTTATGTATCCGTGTTGGATACCTGGAAGATGAGGAGCATTTTGTGTTGGAGAAAGTTTGATTCTTGTTGAAGAGTTCAAATTTTTCGTTGTGGTTGGATTTATTTTTCGAGGTGGAGAAATCTTGGAGCTTCGTTCGTTGCATCGGAATTTGTGTCAATGTGAAAATTGTTGGATTTTTTGGACCCAAATAAGGTTGGATTTTTAAAGAAAATATTTTTTTCCTTCTTTGCACGTGTTTTTATTGAAAAATATTGGGAAAATATTATTTTATTTAATCCACGTGGTTTTTTTTTTTTTTTTTACCTCATTTCCATCTTTATGGTATTTCTAGGGTTTCGTATCCACCCTTATAAATACTAGACTCCTTTAACCAGTTTTGTATTAATGTAATATAGAATAACTATGTAGACATAATTATTGTATTTTAATTGAGTAAAATACTCCATTCATCTGTCAATTAATTCTTTGTCTTTAATCTTGTTATTTATTTGAAATCATATACTTCAAATTTTGTCATATATATTACCTCGATCCGTTTTATTTCCCAACAATAAATTATGAACATGATTTGGGTGAGCAAGGAGAAAGATAATGAAAACCATTTTGTGAGTTCACCTTATTACATGCCTTCACGGATGATAAATTGATCGGAAAACATCAGAAGAAATTTCTTCCCCTAACCCTACAGAACCCCATAAAAGAAAGGACACAACCATATGAGCCCACCATTAGGAGTAAGTTAAGTATGCGCAATATTAAAAGAATCAAGATTTTCACGGAAAAATTGTTGAAAGAACCCTAAGCCTCATATCCATCGAATATGTCTATAAATTGCTATACAATCACGAGGGGGCAGTTCAAAGTCAGAAATTGTCCAGGACATACCAACTCAATATTACCAGGAATATTCTATCTATTTCTAATTTCATCCAAATCCCTCTTAGTAATATTAGAAAATATTTTCTATGGTTCGTAAATAACATCGTCAATAAGGCTATTAGGATCATTTGAAGGTTGACTCTATTTAATTCTAGATCGCGAACCAGCTCTTTACCTAAGAGATTATGGGTTAATACAAGTACTGAAACGGTTAACTACAGTCCGAGGTATAGCACTAGTATATAACAACACCTCAACAAATGTAAACGATTCAGTCTTGTCATCACTAAACCTAGAACTAGTGGCCTCAGCACTATGAGACATATTTCGAGAAAACATCTTGAAAATCTCTCATAAATCTTTGAATAAAACAATAATCAGATATAATAGCAAACGAATAATGAGGAAAGACACTGAATACGTACCTAAGAGAGATTTTTCGGAAAGTAGTAAGAAGAAATGGAAGGAAAAATCGCCAGGAAATGCCTTAAAAATACGGAATGTCCTATTTATAGGTTCTAGCGAAAGAAATGGATCATTAGATCATTCAGTAATAATTTGGACCATTGAAAATCTGAGCCATATAATACAAAAAATGCCTAAAACATATACCAAATGACTGGATGAGATCATACACACATTATTAAGTGCAGGCCACGTACTTAGAAATGCGCAAACGATCTCATCAATGCATGCAAAAATTGCAAAAATCATGGCATGTCTTGCCATCGTGCCACAAGTCCGCCACATCAAACGGAAGGGAGTATCCTTGAATTTTGTAAGACCACAAGTTCTCAACTTAAGTATATAAATAAATAAGTTCAAATTTCGGGACTATTTGTTAAGTAACCAAATCCACTTGAAATCAGTAAAAATAAAAAGGCTCGGCTATGACAAAAATACAAAATAGTTCAGGAATAATTAAAATAGTTTTAAGATAGTATAATTCGGAAAATTCCCAAATCTAAACATAAATAATTAGATTCGAACTTTGGGACTATTTGTTGAATAACAAAACAATCATAAAAAATTTGGCGAACTCATAACGTGGATATGCAAACCATATAACATGCGAACTTTAAGAAGCCGAAGCAAACATGTTAAGTGCAAAAGTCCGAAAATAAAAGTGACGAACTAATGCCATCCAAATATTTCACATCAACAGAAACAGGTAATAAAGCACACGTGGACAGAGATAAAAAGCATAAAATGTCATTATTTATTCCAATTCTTCATCAAGTCATAAATTTTACCTATTAAATACAATACATAACAAAATAGGCAATATTTCATCAAAATAAATATAAAATGTCATTATTTATGGTCTCTAATAAATGTAAAAAGATAAACTTATCAGTGTACCCAAATATGTACAAAGGTAACACACACACATATAACACTACTGTGCATGTGTGACTATTGTAACTATGCATATGCGTCACATTTTATTATCGTAGCACGTCCGAAGCACTTGTTCTTTCATTTTGTTTGTAACACCTTCATTTGACTACTTTGATAAGCTTGTCATATTCATCTTTGACTATTCTTGAGATCTCCTTTCACTTTAATGAATTTCATCATCATGTAGCCAATATTTTTGGCTGAAAATATATTTTCGTCATAATATCACCATAATAGTGCCATAATGTTCATTTTTCCGCTTCCGGGCGTATAAGATGCATTCATTTCATTATTTCTCAATAAATTAATTCATGCAATCATAAAATGCATTGAAACATAAATATTTAAATTCGAAATATTACTGTATAAGCATAAGTAATTATAAATATCACTTATATATTAGTAATTAGTATAACACTGCAACCCATTATATTCAAAATCAATGTGAATTCCTTTCAGAAACATATTACTAGAGTCGTAAATATCTATTTTGGTTGTCGTCATCTCCCACATACAAAATCCTAGTATATGCATGATATGAGACCACATGCTTGTTATAGTGACCTAATGTGTCTCAAGCCATTATGAAAGAACGACCCATCCTCGGAGAGTTGTTATGAAATATTCACATTCCATGATTACCTAAAAAATTTAAAAAGAAATAAATGAACTTTTATAGTCCAGTGAGTGGAAATGTGCTCGTGTACTACTGTAACTATGTATATGCTTCACATTTTATCATCGTTGTACGTCCGAAGCACTTGTTCTTTCATTTTATTTGACCAACACTTTCATTTGACTACTGTCATAACCTTGTCATATTCATCTTTGATCATGCTTTGCAGCCCCTTTCACTTTAACGGATTTCATCATCGCGTGGTCAAAAATATTTTTGGTTCTAAAAATATATTTTCATCATAATTCCACCATGATAGTGTAATAATGTTCATTTCTCCGCTTCTGTGCATACTAAGATGCATTCATTTCATTCCTTCTCAGTAAATGAAATCATGAAATGCATTGAAACATAAATATTTAAATCCGAAATAATATTGTATAAACATAAGTAATTATAAATATTACTTAAATAGTGGCATTAATAAATTCATATGAAATAACAATAATAATATTTAATTGAGTTAAAATTTCTTTTGCGAACTTTCTAGCTTCACAAATTTATTTACCCATGATCCTAGTTCCACTCACCTTAATCTTGGATTTTTCTTTCCTGTAATATCTAAAAAATTAAGAATAAAAGAATTAGGTGAAATAAAATTTATATAAAATAAACCCGAAGGTCGACACCATGTAATCATATGGTCACAATCATCTTGTAACCATGTGGCATCATGGTTGTGACCATATTAAAATTCTTTATTACTTGGATACTTCTTCTTAACTACGTTGAGTCCTAATTTCTGATTGGGTAGTGGAAAGTGGGTGTGTAGTGGGGTAGGGGGTGATAAAGACAAGTATTTATACAGGAATTTTGGGTTATTTCTTGAACCATGGTAAAAGTTAATTGGCCAAAGATAATTCCACGTTAAACTTAGTAACTACAATTTCTATATCATATATTTTTTACTAATTCTATGACATGGCTGCTCTAGATTGTTTGGCTATTATATCTTCTTATTTTATTATCTCCTTTACCAACATAGCCGACCGAGCTCTTACAGTAGAACATGCTGAACAAAAGATTATTCGAGCACGAGAGTTTCGAAAATGAAATTTTCATGGCAATCAAGACCAGAGAAAGTCCAACAAGTTCCAAAGGAAGAAGAGCTTTATCCAGGATCAACTTCTAAGCGTGGTAATGAGAGTAACGATATTGTATTTAACAAAAGTAGAAAGTTTGAACGACGTACCAATATACGCCTAATGTGCCCAACTTGTGGAAAGAATCACGGAGGTGAGTGCTTTAAATCATCAGGCCTTAGCTACTTTTGTGAAGAAAAGGGATATCACTATAGATTGCCCAAACAAAACAAACAATTCAAAACCATCAGCTACTAAAAAGTATTTACAATAACAGCGGAAAAGATGAATAAAGTTCCTGTAGTCATCTTGGGAGAAGTACAAGTTGGAGGTAAGCAAGATTACGCTCTTTTTTATTCGGGAGCCACACATTCTTGTGCATCTCATTACTTTATTTCTACCACGACTTTTTCATCAATCTTCATTCATGATAACATTGAGGTCTGCATTCCCTTCGGAATAATCCAAAAGACAAAACGGGTTGTTTTAAATGTTCCAATTATATTGGAAAGTCGAAATCTCTATGCCAATTTAATCATTTTAGATCTACAATACTATGATGAAATTCTTGGGATGAATTGGTTATCCTGTCGCCAAGTAATTATGAATTGTAGATAGAAGAACATAAGAATACCAGGAATGGAACCAATCTCTTTTCAAAGTGTGAAAAAAAATGGCACAAGGATGAGCTGAGTGGGCCTGATAGTATTATTGTTATTGGGCTGAATTGTTGTTGTGCTTGTTTGGACTATTGTGTTATTGGGCTGGACTTCACTTGGTGACTTCCGGTTTTATTTGGTTATAAAATGTGTTTTAAGCTTCAGGCGTTTTTTCACTTATAACTTAATGATGGAGATTTCGCCAAGTGTCACCCCACGGACCGTTGGATGGAGACCTTCTGGAGACTTCTCTTATTCTAGGGTTTGAGAGAGAGTTGGCTGTTTATTCATTCATTCTTTCATTCTCTCGAACTCTCTCTGTTCTTTCTCACGCCGGCTCTGTTTTGCACTCTAAATTGGAAGCCTCTTTAGATCTCTTTTGTATAGTTCATGTATATATCTTGAGTGATTAGTAATGGGCTAGTATGGTATCCTTGAGTGGTTTACTGTTTCGATCATTTTGTGGGTTTCCTCTTTTAATTTTGGGTGATTCGTGTGAGTGCCTGGTGTAATCCTTGAAATATAGTCTGATTCTTGATAATATAGTGATTTCTTCCGGTTTGGTGGAAGCTCAAAAGGGGATTACAAACTTTGTTTTGAACCTCTTGCCTAAGGGTGAAAATCTCGCGTTCTTTAATTTTTTTCATGTTTATTTTTGTATATTTACTTTTATTGTTGTTTGTTAAAAGAAGCTAATCTGTTGAACTTCAATTTTACAGTGGTATCAAAGCGTTCAAACGGAGGTTCTTGGCTTCGATCTGTGCAGATCTTAATGTTTAACTTCTGATTCAATGTGCTCGATTTATTTCTGAAACCCTAATTAAAGGGATTTGGTGAGTTCGTTCTAGTTTTACATCTGATTGTACAGAGTTTTTCTTATACTTTAAAGTTTTATGGTAAAACGTTTTATTAAAAAACTTGGGGGTTTGAGACTCCTCTTGGCTATTCCTTTGTCCAGAAACCCTTAGAGTTGTCTGGAATCTGAATGTTGCCTTGATTTCGAATCAAGGACCTAGACATTAAACCTTTACTCTGCATATTGCAAACTGTGATTATTTGCATAATCTCTAGTATGTTAAGACCTGTTTTATGACTGTCTTACCTAGAATTAACTCTCTGGAATACTGAGAATTTTTTTACACAACTTTGCAGTCCGTGTATTACTCAGTTTTGTCTCTTGAGTGCTGATATTTGGATTATTACACATTGCATATGCATCTGGTGTGTTCTGGCTGATCTGCATATATTATTTTTATTCAAATTTCTTACTATGCCTTCTTCAAAATTTGAATTGGAAGTTTTTAATGACAAGTAAGACTTTAGTCTCTGGCGCCAGAAAATGAAAGCTCTTTCTTTCACTTCAACAAAAATGTACAAAAGTCATTGATGAGTCATGGCCTACTGATTTTTAAACAAGTAAAGTGACTGAACAAGATGAAATAGCATGGAGTTCTATATTTTTGCATTTGTCTGACAATGTGCTAAGAGAAGTTGGAGAAACAAAAACAGCTGTTGAATTGTGGAAAAAATTAAAAACCACTTAGTTTAACAAAACTATGCCTAATAAGGTTTTTCTTCTAAAATAGTTTTTTTGGTTTTAAACTGGACCCATCTCTTGATCTTGAAACCAATATTGATAGATTCAACAAATTAACCCGCGACCTTGCCAATTGTGACGAGAAACTTTCTAGTGGACAGCTGGCTGTGGTTTTATTAAATTTAATATGTGATAAATATAAAGATGTTAAAAATGTTATTTAATATGGTAGGGAAACTCTAACTACTGAAGTGATCATTAATGCCTTAAGAACTAAGGAGTTAGAGTTAAAATCTGAAAGGAAATAGTCTACTAGTGGTATGAATCTGATGGTAAAATCTAGGTTTAATCCCAAAAAAAGTAACTTCAATAAGAAATTAGGACACAAGAAAAAAAGTTTTCAGAAAAATAAAATGAAGATTAAAGGTAAAAAGTGTTTTTACTGTTAATAGGAATGTCATTTTATCAAAGACTGTCCTAAGAGACATGGTGATAATAGAAACCAGTCTAAAATTGATGGCGATGCAACTTTAGCTTGTAACAATGAGACTAATATTGATGAGGTCTATGTTGCTACTACCCATCAACCTAGTCAAGAATGATTTTTGACCCAGGTTGTACTTTTCACATGTATCCTAATAGAGAGTGGTTTGCTGATTTTGAAAATATAAATGGGGATCAAGTCTTAATGGGTAATCATATGTCATGTTAAGTTAAGAGAATAGGAACTATCACTTATCACTTTAAGAGTAAAGGATAATAATCAACTTGTCTTAGAAAAGACTAGGCATGTTCCTAACCTCAAAAGAAATCTAATTTCTTTAGGTGTCTTAGATTACCTAAACTATGACATTATGATTAATGCGGAATACATTAAAATCTTGAGGAATTCTCACTTGATTGTGGAAGCTCCCAAGAGACATGTACTTTACATTTTGCAAACTTAAAATTGTTTTGACTCCACTTCAGCAGCTATTTCTGTTTCAAATGATAAGTTACAAATATGACACTAGAGATTGAGTCATATTAGTGACAAAGGGTTGCAAATTTTGAAAAAACAAGGTACCTTTGGTAAAGATAACATTGAAAAATTCAGTTTTTGTGATTATTGCACTCTAGGAAAGCATAATAGATTATCATTTTTGCCTGGAATGCATAAATCTGTGTTTATACTTGAATACTTGCATGCTCATTTTTGGGGACCAGCTTCTGTACCTACTCATATGGGTTTTAAATATTTCCTGTTGGTCATTAATGAATTTTCTAGAAAAAAATAGATTTTTCTTTTAAAATTTAAATATGATACTTTTGCTCTTTTTAAATATTGGAAAACTTTGATTGAAAACCAAACTGATAAAAGAATAAAAGTGGTAAGAACACATAATGGCCTTGAATTTTGTAATTATGAATTTGATGAGTTGTGCAAACTATATGGTATATTAAGACACAGAACTGTTACACACTCCACAACAAAAATGGCTTGGTTGAAAAAATGAATAGAACTATACTTGAAAAAGTTAGATGCATGCTTTTAAGTTTTGGTCTTCCCAAGCTATTTTGGGGAGAAGCTGCAAAAACTGCTAATTATCTTATTAATAGAAGTCCTGCTAGTGCTATACATTTTAAAACTCCTGAAGAGATGTAGAATGGTAAACCAATTGACCTTAGTAATTTGAGAGTTTTTTGGATGTCCATCTTTTGCACATCAAACTGAAGGGAAATTGGATCCTGGAGTACTTAAGTGTGTTTTCTTAGGTTATGGTGAATGAATGAAAGGGTATAGGCTATGGGTAAGGAAAAGCAAATGATATAAGATCATTATAAGCAGAAATGTTATATTTAATGAAAATTATCTACCTTGTTTGAAAAAGATTAATAGTACTGAACCTTTATGTCAGCCTGAGAGTGTAGAGACGGATTGAAATTGAGGTGGAGCAAGTTGAGGATGATAATCAATTTTCTAATGTTCAGAGTGGAGATGTTGATGTTGAAACACATAGTAATGATGAGTCTGAACAATCTGAAGCTGATTTGGAAACAAATCAATCTTTAGATGATTATCAACTTGCTCGTGATAGGGAAATAAGGCAAGTGAGACCACCTGTGAGGTTTGATGATGAAGTGTTTTTACTTACTGTTCAAGGGTGCATTGAAAACGAACCTGTATCTTTTGATGAGGCTATGAGTAGCAAAGATTCCAAGCATTGGCTTGATGTAATGTAAGATGAAATGAAATCTCTCAAAAGGAATAAAACATGGATTTTGACAAATAGACCTAAGGGAAAAAAAGGGTTGTTGATTGTAAATGGATCTTTAAGATAAAAAGGAGGGAACAAATTGAGAATGACATTAGATACAAAGCTAGACTTGTGGCTAAAGGCTTTACTCAAAAGGAATGAATAGATTTCAATGAAATCTTTTCTCTAGTTGTAAAATTTACAACTGTTAGAGTAATGTTAACTTTAGCAGCTTAGTTTAATTGGGAATTGGATCAATTGGATGTTAAAACTGCCTTTTTAAATAGAGATCTCGATCAAACTATTTACATGGAACAACCAAAAGGTTTTGAAGTAAACAAAAATTATGACCTTGTATGCCTTCTTAAAAAGTCCTTATATGGTTTAAAACAAGCTTCAAAAGATTTGATACTTTTGTACTTGGACTTGGTTTTAAAAGAAGTAATTTTGATACATGTCTTTATTGCAAAGTAAGTGGTGGTGATAATTCACTATATCTTCTTCTTTATGTTGATGATATGCTCTTGGTCAGTCATGACTTAAAAAAAATAGAGTTAATAAAAAAAATTGAAATCTGAATTTGAAATGAAGGACTTAGGTCATGTTAGAAAAATTTTAGGTATTGAAATTAAAAGGAATAGAAGGGAAGGCATACTTAGTCTATATAAAAATCTAATGTTTTGAAATTGTTTGGAAAATTTTCTATGTTTGATGCTAAAGTGTGAGCATACCTTTAGCAAATCATTTTAAACTTGAAAATTTGATCAATGTCCCAAATCTGAAGATGAGTTCAAAATAATGGCAAGAGTGTCATATTCTATCGCAGTTGGGTCTATTATGTATCTAATGGTTTGTTCTAGACTTGATTTGGCATTCTCAATAAGTGTATTGAGTAGATATGTGTCAAATCCAGGTGAAGCTCATTGGAAAGCTATAAAATGGCTTCTTAGATACATTAAGGGAACTTGTGACTTGGGGATTCATTATAAGAAACAATCTAAATGTGTTATTTTGAAGGGTTACATTGATTCTGACTATACAAGTGATAGAGACAATAGGAAATCTACTTCTGCATATGTGTATACTTTATGTAATTCTTGTATAAGTTGAAAATCTCAATTACAGAAAATTGTTGTATTATCTTCAACTGAAATTGATTATATTGCTGCCACTGATGCTATAAAAGAGGGAATTTGGCTAAAATGACTCTTAAATGAATTTGGTTTTGTTAAAAATGTTGTTTTATATTCTGATAGCCAATCTGTCATTTATTTGAGTAGGAATCCTGTTTTACATAATAGGTCTAAACATGTTGATGTGAAGTTTCATTTTATTAGAGATGTTATCTCACAAGGTGTTGTGAAACTTAAAAAAATTTCTACTCATTTTAACCCTGTTGATGTTGGTACTAAAGTGCTATCTTTAAACAAGTTTTTAGACTGTTTAAACCAGCTGAATATTTAATGCTTGCTGATTTGTGTATCAGAAATAAGAGCAAATGATGCCATAATGGAAGAAATCATTATAGATGAAACTTGATGTTTAAAGCTGCTTAACATTGACTCATGCTGATTTGTGTATCAGGTAATAAGAGCAAATGATATCATAAAGGGGAAATCACTATACATGATACTTGGATCATTGTACCAAGGTGGAGATTGTGAAGAAAAATGGTACAATGATGAGCTGATTGGGCCTGATTGTATTACTATTATTGGGCTGAATTGTTGTTGTGCATGTTTGGACTATTTTGTTATTGGCTGGACTGTTAACTTGGTGACTTCCGGTTTTATTTGGTTATAAACGTGTTTTAACCTTCAGGCATTTTTTCACTTATAACTTGATGATGGAGATGTCGCCAAGTGTCACCCCGTGGACCGTTGGATGGGAGACCTTTTGGAGACTTTTCTTATTCTAGGGATTGAGAGAGAACTAGTTGGCTGTTCATTCATTCATTCTTTTATTCTCTCGAACTCTCTCTGTTCTCTCTCACGCCATCTCTGTTTTGCACACTAAATTGGAAGCCTCTTTAGATCTCTTTTGTATAGTTCTTATATATATCTTGAGTAATTAGTAATGGACTAGTATGATATCCTTGAGTGGTTTACTGTTTCGATCATTTTGTAGGCTTTCTTTTCTGTGATGTAATCTTGGATGATTCGTCTGAGTGCCTAGTGTAATCCCTGAAACAGAGTTTGATTCTTGATAATATAGCGATTTCTTCCGATTTGGCGGAAGATCAAAAGAGGATTAGGAACTTTGTTCTGAACCTCTTGTCTAAGGGCAAAAATCTCGTGTTCTTTAATTTTTTCTTGTTGATTTTTGCATATTTACTTTTATTGTTGTTTGTTAAAAGAAGCTAATATGTTGAACTTCAACTTTACTAAAAGTAATCCTAAACATTTTATAATCTCAGCCGTTAAAGCACGACAACTCCTTAGAAAAGGGAATGATGCCTACTTTTGTGAGCCTTAACCAACTAAATGGTGATAAATACACTTTAATTGAAACTCTTCCAATAGAAAATTAAAGACTTCTCCTGTGTATTTTCTGGTGATTTGCCGATGGAGAAATAGATTTCACAATTGATTTGATCCCAAGAACTCAACCAATAGCAAAAGCTCCATACCATATGGCCCCAACAGAATTAACAGAATTTAAAAAATCAATTACAAGAAATGCTCGATAAAGGCTTTATCCAACCCAGCTTTTATCATTGAGAGTACTAGTATTATTTGTCAAAAAGGACAGATCCATGTGATTATCATAGAATATCGAGAACTCAACAAAGTAATCATCAAGAATAAGTACCTTTTACCTAGGATATATGATCTTTTTGATCAGTTGCAAGGAGCAACAATTTTCTCAAAAATTGATCTAAGATCGGGGTATCATCAATTGAAAATAAAAAGAGAAAATGTCCCTATTTGGACAGGTTTATCATTGTGTTCATCGATGACATATTTGTATATTCCAAAAGTAAGGCAAAATAGAAATAACATCTAAAGAAGGTGCTACAAAAGCTAAGGAAGGAGAAGTTGTATGCAAAATTTTCTAAGTGCAAATTTTGGCTAGAAAAAGGAAACTTCCTAGGCCATGTATGAAGAAGAGAATATCCATTGATCCAAGTAGAGTAGAAGCTGTGATAAACTGGCCACGACCTACAAACATCACCGAGATTCAAACTTTTCTTGGATTGGCAGGATATTATTGATGTTTCATGGTAGGATTTTCCATGATTGCCTCTTCCCTTACTCAGCAAACTCGGAAGAATGCCCCGTTCAAATGGAACAAAGAATGCGAAAAGCTTTTTCAAGAGATAAATAACAGATTCACCACGCACCAATCCTAACAATTTCATCCGGTAATGGAGGTTTTGTAATCTATAGCGATGCATCCAAAAATGGACTCGGTTGCATACTTATGCAACATGGAAAGGTAATTACTTACGCATCGTGACAATTAAAACCATATGAGCATAATTATTCAATACATGATCTTGAATTAGCGACAATAGTCTTTGCCCTTAAAATATGAAGGCATTGCTTATACTGTGAAAGGCGTGAAATCTTCACCAATCATAAAAGTCTAAAATATTTTTTCACTCAAAAGGTGCTTGAGACAAAGACAACGGCTAGAACTAGTCAAAGGTTATAACTGTGTCATTAACTATCACCTTGGAAAAAAGAATGTTGAAGCAGACGCCTTGAGCAAAAAGATAGAAACAAAACCCACCATGCCAAAGAGAGAAATCCAGAAGTTCAATCTAGAATTATCATCAACAGGCGACACCCAACTTTAGGCATTAACCTAACAACCAACGTTCAGAGAACACATTCAATGAAAACAAAAATACAGCACATACTACCTTAAGACCAAAGAAAAACAAACCCAAGGAGGAATTACAGAGGGCGAGCTCTCAACAGAAGGCGAGCTTAAGTATAAAGGGAGATCACATGTTTCGAAAAATCTTGAAATTTGTGAAGAAATCCTAGCAGAAGCGCACAATACTCCTTATTACGTACATCCAAACTCAACAAAAATGTACGCAAAATATGTTAAGAAATGCTTAATTTTTCTACAAAGCTAAACATCCCGCTGGATCGTTGCAGCCCTTGCCAATACCTGAATGGAAATGGGATAAGATCTCCATGGACTTTGTCGTTAGCCTACTTTGAACCACAAGAAATCACAATGCAATTTGGATGATCGTTGATCGTCTTACAAAGTCGCTCATTTTTTACCAGTCCGAATGACATATCTCATGGAACAATTTCCCTCTTTGTATATCAAAAAAATCAATAGACTTCACGGAGTATCTGTCTATCATCTCTCACCGAGACCCAAGGTTTCCATCTAACTTTTGGAAAAGCCTGCATAAGTTGATGGGGATCCAACTACAATTCAATACTGCCTTTCATCCCCGGACTGACGGACAATCAAAATGCACCAATCAAACACTTGAAGCCATGATTTGTGCTTGTGTTTTGGAATTTCAAGGTAGCTGGAATAAATATTTATCTCTAATTGAATTTTCTTACAACAATAGCTACCACTCATCTATTGGAATGCCACCATTCTAAGCATTATATAGAATAATATGTCGATCTCCACTGTATTAGGATGATGTCGGGGTAATGTAATTATTGGGGCAAAAAATGATTCAAAAAGTAAAGAACGCAGTCAATTTGATTAAACATTGAATGTCTGACACTCAAAGTTTTCAAAAAAGTTATACCAACAATTGAAGACGACCTTTGGAATTCAAAGTAGGTGAGAAGGAATATGTAAAGATTTCACCAATTAAAAGAATGATGAGATTTGGAAAGAAGGGAACATTAACTCCATGATATATCAGCCCCTATGAAATTATTGAAAGAATAGAAAAAGTTTCCTATAAGCTGCATGTAACATCCCAAAATTGTTATGGTACATTTTCATACTTCTGAAAAGTTGAGGGATTGAGTGAGATATATTTTAAATATAAATTAATTAATGAGAATTTTACTTCTTTACGGCATAAACTATTAGGTAACATATCTCAAAAGATAATGAAAAATCTTGTGTCAGAAAGAATTCTTGATTCCCTTAATTTTTCAGACTTCAGTATTTATATTAATTACATTAAGGGAAAAACAAACAAACATAAGTAGATTATGTGTCAATAGGATTTCGAACGTCTTATAGATAATTCATACGGATATTTGTGGGCCATTCAATTCGATTTCTTGTAATGGTCAACAATAATTTATTATGTTCATAAACGAATTTTTCTTACTATGGCTACATATATTTCATCTATAAGGAATTCGAAACACTAAACATGTTCAAGGCATACAAGGTTGAGGTTTAAAAACAACTCAGTAAAAGAATTTAACAAGTCACATCTTACCATAGTGGTGAATACTATGATAGATATGATGGATTAGGAGAACAATGTCCAAGGCCTTTTGCTAAATTCTTAGAGGGGTGTGGAATTACCCCACAGTACATCAAAATCTCTCTAGGTAGAAGTACTAAAAACTGCAGCTTAAATTCTCAACAAAGTTCCAAGTAAAGCAGTTGTTAAGGGGTTACAATTTTTTTCTTAAAAGGTCTCACTATTAGGTCAATTTTCGAAACGGAAAATGTCTGGTTCCTTGAAGATGTAGAGTTTATGGGGGAGATAATGTTATAAGGTTAAGGATTTTGTCTTGGAGGAA
>CAIGRB010150483.1:0-23512 GCA_903798255.1 Fraxinus quadrangulata
GATGGAGATAGTGTAGTTTCATAATGTAACTTGTTTCAATCAATGCAATATAGATTTAATTTTCAAATTTTAGCATTTAAGATGGAGATAGTGTAGTTTCATAATGTAACTTGTTTCAATCAATGCAATATAGATTTAATTTTCAAATTTTAGCATTAAGATGGAGATAGTGTAGTTTCATAAAGTAACTTGTCACATTATTATTCCCTGTGAAGGTAATGTAGAACGATGGTATTAGATCACAGCGAATTACAATAACATGAAAAGATGCTTTCTGTTGCAAGCACGTGCATCTGGATAAACTAATTCTAGATGTAGTTTGTTTTCTTACTTTATGTCTTGGCTTGGATTTTTTCTACTTGTTTACAGGGCTGCTGGATAAGTCTAATTATTTTAGGTTAATTTCTTCATTTTGATGTTTCTCTAACATTTGTATGATTAGTAAATTGACATAATTCTGTTACTATATTAAATTGTTAATTAGCTTAAAAGAGTCATTTCTTTTATAACCCATGAATTCAGACAAAGCTCAACCGTTATAGTCTTCTCTTAATAGGACTTGAAGGAAAGAAGGATTTATAGTTGTGAAGGACTGGCTTAAGCTGGGTACATATTGGAACGTGCATGATTCACTCGGTTTGTCTGGTGTTGATTTTTAAGATTTGATTTCTCTGAACGGTTTCTATTTTAGAATGAGGACAGATATCCTACCCCTAACTTACCGAATGTGTATTTTTCATGAAATTAAACACCTGCCTGTATATATATCATGTATTTGGATCTCAATAAAATAATCTAGAAAGTTTTCTCCCTTAAAAACTTTCAAAGCTAATTAGTTAGTCCATTGATCTACGAAAAGAACTATGGATCACCATGGCGGATGCACCCATAGAACAACAGCAAACCATTGTTCCTTTTACACAGAATCCTCGTGTTGATACTTCCCCTTACCCCAGAAAACTAAATGGTACCACTTTACAGATTGGACCAAAGCAGCAAAGATTTCGCACCACAGCTTGAGTGTTTGACCAGCACTATGAGATCCAAATTGGAAGTGGGGGATACAGAACTTTTTGGCTACTAGGATAGTTGAAGACAAAGCTATATTTGTATATGCCCACAGCTAGACAATTATGAGATTCGCTTGCTAACATCTACTGAGAGAAGGGAATGTCAATACAGAACAAAACAAAAGAATCTGTTGGTAACTACATATTATTGTTTGTTGAGTGGTCTTTGGGAAGAACTCAACATCTATAGGAGTTATTTACTGAGGGGCGTTATTTCTAGCAAGCTTTAAGCAGAGTTGTGAATGGAGAAAGTATGAGGTATGTAATGCTTGAACAAGGACAAGCTGCTCGTCGAAATTACAATTCAGTTGCTGTTTGCTTCTCACTAAAATTACAGTCTAACAAGAAAGGGAGATGACATGGATAAGTTATGCTATGATTATTACTAAAAATCACGTCATACTAGAGAAATTCGTTGGAAACTGCACAGGAAGCCAATTACGGGAAATATAGAAAGAAAGGTGATAGACCTTCTGTGTGATATGTGTATTCCAGACGTGGGAAGAGGCAAGAGAAGTAATTGCAGTGGAGCCTATGTGCCAGATAGCAGGGATCTTCATGTACATGGCCAATGTGTTTTAATCATTGTTCTGTTAAACTTTTGCTAATTGAGAGAGAGGGAGGGTAGTTTATGAGATGAGATGGTGGATTAGCATAACTGCCAAAGTTTAAAAGGGGACGAGTAGGGATGTTCACTATTCCATTATTTGAGAGTGGCAAGGAGAGAGTCAACCTCTCGAAAGTTAGCATTGCTGTATTCTTTTATCTCTTTTGTTACATTCAGTAAAATTTTCATTAATTGCTTGTTCAATATGCAAATCCTGTTCATAAAAATACATACAATTCCTGGGGGTATTAAATGGTTCAATGAAAGGTTTACGGGCAAATCAAGTCAGCATGGGAGAAAATATAGGTAATAGAAACAAGACTCAACTCGAAACTGGGATACCCAAGTTTACTTGGGAAAAGTTGGATGTTCAAGTCAATGATCCCGCTTATATGCTAACACACATGGCATTAGCCTTATATGCCTCCAACCCATTATGTCTAAATCGAATCATGGGTAATTGATTGAGGAGCTTTTTTGCACATGTGCATATCTAAAATCCTGTTTTTTGTCTATTCTGGGCGTTTCTGGAAATATAAGATATGGATGGCTAATGGGCAGCAGATTCTAATTCAAGGAACTGGATCAGTTTCCCTTAGCTAAGATCTAAAACTCAATTATACAAGCCATGTCCCACAAATTTCCTGCAGATTCATGAGCTTTCTTACAAGAGTAACGGAGTTCAAAAATAAGCACAACTTGGACAACAATATCTCTCATGATGTAGAGTATACCATGATTGTTTTAATTATTGAACAATCAAACGAACTCAATTTTTTGCAAACTTCAAAGGCTCGTGCCTATAGCTACTGAGAAAGAAAATGGTTTTTATTGGCAATTAAGTGATATTTCACATTATATATATACTCTCAGAAGCATATTTGAGTGTCTATGTTGAAGTTCATGAATGTGATTTTCCATTTCCCATATTGATGTTATTCTTGGTTGAATCGATTGCTTGAACTTTCTTGTCTATTCAGGGCTTTTTTTTTTGCAGTTAATTCCAATTGATTGGCAATTAAGTGATATTTCAGTGAGGTCTTTGTGTTTTACAAATTTTCTTGCAACATGACAATGATCACAATGAATTGGAATTAACTGCGAAAAAAAAAGGGAAAAGGAAAAGGAAAAGCAATTTGACTCACTGAATTGACAGTGTCATGAAGTTATCAAACATTGTGCTTTTTACAGCTAGCTTTTCATTTCCCTATAATGAGAAATAAAAAGGAAATCTCACATACTTATCTAATGAGTATATTTTAATATTATATGCAGGTCAGTTTGACATTTAATATGTCAGTGAACTTACAATCTTTGTTTGCGTGGAATACAAAGCAGGTTTGTTATGTTATCCAGATTGTTCTCTTTATGCTTTAGGTGAACCAACACTTGAGCTGTTATTGGTTTGATTTTGATTTTGATTTTGTAGCTTATCTATTTCAATCTGATAAATGTTATTTCAGTAGTTGGCTGATGATTGAAGATGTGATCATGCTATTATTTATTTATTTATTTATCTGATATAAACATTGAAGTTCAGTTGCTCACTGAAGATGGAACATATGTATGTATGTATTTCATCTGGTTAAATTTCATAAACATGCAAGTTTTTTTTTTTTTTTTTGAAGGCACTCGGAAATTTCAGCTTTCAATCATATGGGAAAAAATCATCACTTTCCAATATAAACATGTAAGGTTATAGGCTATGCACTTTGAATATTGTTTCGACTCTGGAGTCTTGACCTTGAGTGCATCTAAATTTGTCACCCTATATATACTTTTGACAACTCCTACTGGAAAGATGTATCTTTGGCATTACCCTTTTTCCCTGGGTATGGTTTTTGAAATCGGGTTTGAAGATGATAAAAATATTGTATGGGACAAAATAATCTTTGAATTTCATTCAACGCTCAGTAATTCATATTAAATTTTTTTCTTGGTAGTGTTAGTTAATTAAAATATTCGGTTAGTAGAACAAAAGTAAGTGTTTGATAAAATTTGATCTTCACCTACGAGAATCCTTTGGAGGCAGTTATCTTGGTGCTGTGGCTGCAAAGAACCAGACAATAAAACTAACTACTTTCACAGAATGGCTAACATTAGTAGGAAGAACAGAAGGGTTTTTGCGGGGTGGAGATATGGTTATGGAGCACGTGCTACATTTCTCTCTTTGTTCCTTTTGAAATTGCAGATTGCAATCCATCCCATCTTGCTTAGATTTGTAGATGGATTTTTCGGATGGTTTTGAGTACAAGTTTTGTATACCACTTGTATGAATTTTGCCTAATGAAAGTTTTTTAGTAATTCATCAAAGAAAAAAGGGGAGAGGGATATTGTAGGCCATTAGTTTTCAAAATTTTGATGGTTGACATGACAGTTGCAAAATTTTGTCTCATATTGCAATAAATAAATATTTCTGCTCAGAGAACCCTGGGAAAAGGTAGACAGAGATATACATGGTATTTTAAGGATTGATATTGTCGATGTATTGACAATATTGTGTTATCTCGCCAAATATATTTTCTCATATTCTTTCCACAATGTGATTTCGGGCATGTGCCCTGAGATCAGTATATCATGATGCATGACAATACCAAGAAAATATTTTAAACTATGATTCTGGATCCCACTACCTGCAAGGTTGCCAAGAAATGTGTATTTAGCCCCTGTTTGGCCCTCGTTTCTTAAAACTCATTTTTTCCCGAGCTCATTTTCAACCACACAATTCATGGGACCACAACTTTTATCAAATTTTCAACCATACATTTAACCAACTTTTATCAAAATCTATTAAAAATCTAATATTTATCCAAACCAAACAGGGGCTTAATGTAATATTTTTCTTTACAGTACGTTGTCTTGCTGTTTGACAAGTCTGTCCCTGTTAACTCCCCTTCCCCTCCCTCTCTAGATGTTGCTCTTTCTAATTGGTACATCATATTCAGGAAGAAAATAGGCTCTACTGTAACATGATATAAAATTAAATGCCTATTTGTCAAGCTCTTGCTCCTTAATCTTTTATATATGTTGGGCCTTTCCTGCTGCAGTTTGAATAAATTTAATTGCAGTTAATGTTCATATGGATATGAGAATATTTCATCTTCATTTGCAGGTTTTTGTATTTTTAGCAGCTGAATATGAAACTCCAAAGAATGCACTGAATCAGGTATATGGGTCCTGATTCTACATCAAATTTGTAGCTCGATATGCGTTGCAATTGATTATAATTGCTTGCTTGTAGGGGTTAAAAAAACACTGTTAGTCATAGCATTGTTTAACTTCAATCACCAATCTTTTTTTTCCAAGTCACTCAACTTTCAATTTGCTACCAGTTTAGGTATTCATTCTACCTTCGCATGCTAAATTTTTGAAATGTTCATTTGATGGCAACGAAGCTAGTTCTTACTGTGCTTCATCAAAAAGATAGTTCCCCATACTGACGCTTTGATGAGATATAATGTTGCAAAAATAGGAAATACCAGCCCCATACTTCTCACGGATGCACATAATCCCTCCAAAACTCCCTAAGGAATCTCTTTTTCAAGTGCCTGACTTATAATTTCTCTTCCAATTTCCATTGGTTGAGAAAGTTAATGTCAAAATGATAGAGAGAGAGCATATTGGCATATTACCATTACGTTTTGGAAAATGCTTTTAAACTGTGTTTTAGTTCTTTATATAGCTGAAAGTAGAAGAGACACTGTGATGACCTAGAGCCCTGAAGGTCGCTTGGTTTCTCATGTTTGAAAAAAGTTGGGCAATTTCACTCATGCGGTAGGCGTAGCTGCAGTTTTGCATTTTTTTTGACAGCCTTCCCGACCTCACTTTGGCATGAAATTTTACAGAAAAGTACTTGTATTGTGGTAAAATTTATCTAAACCTAGTAAACTAAATTTTATCCTGCACACTTCTATGCTGGGTTTTAATTCTAACCCCTAAACAAACTCTCAAACAAGAATGTAGGTATGTTTTGACTCTTTTAAGTGACCTTTGGGGCGCTAGGTCCCGAGGCATCACGGCTTGGTATCAGAATCACTTAAATAACCTGGATACATTTTGACAGATTTCCTTGTGGGATAGCATTCTACCTTCCAAAGAAGATGCAAAATTTTGGATTCAGACAACAAACAAATATAGCTTTGTCGACCAAGTAAGTGATTGTGAAGCAGTTTAGACTACTTAATTTTCATTAAGGTTCCATTAATCCTTTTTTTTAATTTTAATTTTAGGGAAGCAATCTGCAGAACAAAGACTTCAACTTGACATTGCATTGGCATGTGATGCCAAAGACTGGCAAGATGTTTGCTGACAAAATTGCCATGACCGGCTTCCGCTTACCCGAAACATATAGATGATAAAATTTGTTTTCGGTATTATGTTTGAGCAATGCTTCTGTAATTTTACCATTCCATTGGAATTGGACGGAGGCACAAAAGCAGAGAAAGTGGAAACAGGGATGATTTAATTACTGCCAGAGAAATGTTTATTGACCTTCAGTTTCGCTAGAAGTTGAAATTATTGGACTTGTATTAGTTTTTTGGGGCTTTTGAGTACAATCTTTTATTTCTTCCTGGAAATTCCTCCAATCGTCCAAATTAGTGTCAAATATGAGTTTATCCAATGACAAAATGTACTTCTAATGCTTGAAGAAGTTAGATGATTATGTTCCCGTAGTAGCTGACAACGTATAGAGAAAATGATTGGACGTCTCAACTTTAAAACCAGAAAACGAACACCTTGTAGTTGATGATAGAATCGAACCTTGATGATGAAGAAACTCTTGACACCTGATCCTGATGACTTTTTCAATTTATTTTGGCATAGTAGGTCCCCAACACTTTTATCTTCCAACATAATCAATGGAGCATATTTGTGTGATGATAATTACTTGAATAGGTTTAGTACGTAGATGATGAACTGAGAAGTGGGTGCATTTGAAGAGCTAATGAAGGTGGATTGTGTTGTTTTAGTATGTAGATGGCAATACTACGGAACTAAAATTATTGTGAATATATATAACTGAAAAAGAGCAATATTGGTAATTCTCATCTCATGTTAGTTGACGAAAGAATCCTACATGACGCAGGTTGAGGACAAAGATAAAGAGGAAATACATGGAAATAACATTTTCACTATAATGTATTTTGAAAGTGACATTTGACTAGGATATAAAATAAAAAAGAAAAAGAGAAACGTGAAAATATAACTTTACCTGAAAAAAGTCAAAATTGCCCTCATTTTATCAAAAGGAAAGTTCTCACTCATGACTCCCTTCCCAAATCGACTGTTAACCTGACCCGATTGTTAACAACCGGATCAGAGAGTGGGACAGCTGTTAACAATCGACCCATTAACAGCCGACCTGTTAATTCAGCCAGCCCATTATTAACAGGCCGGTTGTTAATCGGTCGGCTGTTAACGGCCGGCTTGTTAACAACCATATTGTTAACAGCCGGTTGTTAACATGGAGCTTGTTAACAGTCGGCCCATTATTTTAATATTCTTTAATTAATTTTAAAAATCAATAATTTAATGAGTTTAAAATTCTTTAATTAAGCTAAAATTCTATTAATATAAAAATTCCATAATTTCATTAATTAAAAATTCTATAATAAAATTAATGAATTGAAAATTAATTAACGTAAAATNTTAACTTTGTAGGTAGCGTAGATGGAAATATAATCATTATTATCAAATATCTTCCAAGCAGATTTTTTTTTTGATACCCGGTATCCCAGCTTACGCCAAACTATATTCTGGACCACCCATCACCGGTCCCTCCGCAATGGACGGAGTTAAATCGCGGGATATGCCTCAATTGGATTCCAGGTTCTCTCACAAACTGTACACTTCTGCGCACAAGGGATCCTCCTCCATAATGATTGCTCCACGCAACAGATTTTGAAGGTAGGGTAACAGGTCAGAGCATTTATTTTCGAGGAAATACATGAAAGTAACCTTTTCGCTATTATGTATTTTCAATTGAGTTGACTGAAGCACTACGCGTCTTTTTCAAATGTCCATTTCTTGATGCTGAACTTGCCATCTAACATTGACTTCTATTTTTATTTTTAACCGTCGTTAAAATCCAATAGAGATCTTTGATTTTGGGCTCAAAAATCAACCAAATGAACCAAGGCTCGACCCACAACTTTAAACACTTGGTTATCACTATAGTTTCTGATATAAGATGACATTGATAATTATCCATGTGGGCAATTGAGATCAGGACTACTCGAGATATGCTTCACGTCTACCGCATACGGTCGTCAACCCTATGAGGCCGTCGACCCCCATGAGACCTTCTACGTCCACACGGGCCGTCTACTACTATGGGTCCAACACGACATGTAATTACATAAATTACAATGAGTTAGAAAAGAACCGTCCAACGGCAAACATGGGTACAATCAACCATTTGAAGAGTAGGGCTCACTCTATCATAATGTTAATTCAGTCAGCCCATTAACAGTCGGCTGTTAATAGATCTGCTGTTAATATATCGATTGTTAACAACCGGCCTATTAACAGCCATATTGTTAATAGCCGGTTGTTATCAGGCTCCCTGATAACAGCCGGCTGTTAACATGGAACCTGATAACAGTCGGCCCATTATTTTAATATTCTTTAAGTAATTTTAAAAATCAATAATTTAATGAGTTTAAAATTCCCTAATTAATTAAAGATTCCCTAATTAATTTAAAATTCTTTAATTAATTTAATTTAGGTCATTTTAAAAATTACATAATTTAATTAATGTAAAATTCTTTAAATAATGTAAAACTTAATTAATTTGAAATTATTTAATTGATTTCACTTAATTAATTTTAAAAAAATTCCATAATTTAACTATTTTAAAATTCTTTAATTACATAAAATTATTTAATTAATTTAAAATTCTGTTTTAATTGAAATTTGGTAATTAATATAATTCATTTTTGTAGTTAATATTTTAGATCAATTTTAACTTAATTCATTTTTTTTATAGATTCACAAAACGTGATTAAGATAAAATCACTCCCTACAAAAAGATAAAGAGAAACTTTTTTAAATTAAAATAGTTTATTATTGATTAAATTAAAATTAGAAAATAAATATAGCCATATATAGCTCTTGTTTGGTGTGGATTAAAATCAAATTTTCAATAGATTTTGATAGAAGTTGATGAAATGTGTGGTTGAAAAGTTGTGGATTTCATGAAACATGTTTTTAAATAATTGTTGACTTTAATTTGGATTAAAATTTTGATTTTAATTTCCCGTCAAATATGGACATAATAAGAAGAATAGAAGGGGGAGAATTAGAAATTTATGCTAAAAGGATTAATGATAATTTTTGAAAATAGAGGAAGTGTTTCCATTATTGTGATAAACCTTTACGAGTCTCAATAATTTACTCTTAAAGTACTTATAATTCTTTTGGAAAATTACGGAGACCTCCATGATGTTCCACAATTTTAGTGACACCTCATTTACATAAAATCTCCATTATTTCAAATTCCAAATATTCGTGCCCCCGTGACCACTTTCTTTTTAAGTGTTAGTATAAATAACACTGATGTACTTAGAAATTTGAAAAAGAAATGCTTCGACATAGGGAGTGGAAAATCCCTCCAATTTGCATTGTCATGTCTTGAATGGGATCATGCCCCGAATGGTAAGAAGCGGGGATCAAGAACATATTTCCTGATCAAATCTATTTATTTCATTTATGTTTTTAAATTTAATTCGTGTTTAAAAATAAAAAGAATATTAAAAAATAAATAAATGAGGACACTTTGATCCCAATTTACCCCTCAAAAAGTCCTCAAAGAGGCAGAGATGGGAACGATTGCCTCCGGCCATTGCTATCATTTGATTGCTTTTTTGAAAAGACAAATATTATAATCATGAAAAAAAAATTTGATCAAGAAAAATATAAAAGAGAGAGATTTACATATTTTTTTAAGAAGAGATGTGTCACAAATTGTTATAAACTTCACAAACAATTTGTAATTTTTCTTTTTATTTAGGCTTACAAAATATCTTTATGAGTTGGGAGTTTGATAATGAACGAATTAAATAACAAGCATTCGTATAAAATATCGTCGTCTTGGAAAATGGGCATACTGACTACTTAAGTATTTTCTATTGCATAGTCAAATAGTACTATGACATCTAAACTTTAGGATCAGGGGTGAAAGATTATGGTAAAATCTATAATGTTTTGAAAGAGTTAGGGTCGTAACTGAAATTATTCTATAATTAAGTTGGGTGTTCTAGAGTCGACTGGACATTATCTAATTATTAGATCTGAGGTAACACATGTTTAATCAAGTCCTTGTGGTAGTTCTTTAAAAATATTGGGTCTTAATTACAATTATTATAAAAAAAATTTGAACTTAATTGTAATTACTATAAATTATAATTGGTATGAACATTACAAAATACATTCTTTCAAAATGACGTGCGTCAAACACACCTTTAATTCTCAAGTTTTCATGCTTTAAGCTCAATCAAAAATTGATCATTGAATTTGGGTAAAAATTCGAATAATTTATTCTTGGTTTAATATACATAAAACATCTAAACGATTTTATATTTTGAATTAACTTTTTTTTTTTTTTTTTTTTGCAAGTAATCCTTCTTTCGCGTCCCAATAAGAAGATGATTCATTCACTTCGTTTGGCATCAAAGTTGTTTTTATCAACGGTACAGGAGTCAGGACTTACACGTTCTGCGCTACTCAAGTTTCGACCCGAACCCGATCCATATAACTGTCTATTTCACCCGCGCGTGCGCACACGACGGAAAAGCCGTTCTCCAATAAACACACACGGAGCAGCAAAGGGTAACAAAAGTAAGGCGGCGGCTTTCTCCTTCCGGCGAATATGGCGGCGGAGGACGACGACACCTTCGGCAACTTTACTTTCGCATCCTTCCCTCCAAATCCTCCTCCTACCACCACCTTCCATTCTCATCATGTAGCACAATCCAATGGCATTAATTCGTCCACCGACGATGATGAATGGGGCGATTTCGTCGAATTCCCGTCGCAATTCTCCTCCATCCAATCAGAACCCTCCAAGTCTTTTGATTCGTTCGAGGCCGCTGCTAATCAATCAGGCGATACCAAATTGGTGTCACCGACTCGGTGGGTCAAACCGAGTGGCGCATTGCCACTTTCCTTATTTGGGGATGCAGAGGAGGAAGAGCATGGGGCTGGGGTTGATCTCAATTCCAATTTTGGTAGTAATGGATCGGATTTGAAAAGTGTTGGTAATACTAATATTTTTGGGGTTAATGACATTATTGCCAATCTGTATAATCAGACTCCGCAGGTCAAGTATGAAAATGGATCTGGTACGAGTTCCAGCCCCAGAGTTGATTCCAATGCGAATGATTTGATTTTGGATAATAAGAGTCAGGAGGTGAAGGTTGAAAATGGATTTTATTCCAGCTCGAAATTGAATGCTGTAAGTTCGGGATTTAGTGAGTGCAACCTGGATCTTAGTGGGATGAATTTGAATTCTAGTGTCAATGGTACGAAAAGTTTCAGTGATCAGAGGCATGAAAATGGATCTGGTACGAATTCCAGCACCAGGGTTGATTCCAATGTAAATGATCTGGTTTTGGATGATAAGAATTGGGAAATGAAGGTTGAAAATGGAGTTCATTCCAGCTCGAATTTGAATGATGTACGTTCAGGTTTCAGTGAGTGGAATATGGAATTTAACGGGATGAATTTGAATTCAAATATAGATGGTACTAAAAGTTCAAGTGATCAGAGTCTTGAAAATGGATCTGATATGAATTCCAGCTCCAGGGTTGATTCGAATGTGAATGATTTGGTTTTGGATGGAAAGAGTAGGGAGGTGAAGGTTGAAAATGAATTTGATTCCTGCTCGAAATCGAATGCTGTAAGTTCAGGATTTATTGAGTGGAATATGGATTTTAACCAGATGAATTTGAATTCTAATGTCGATGGTATGAAAAGTTTAAGTGATCAGAGTCAGCAGATAAAGAGCGAGAACAGTGGGTTGAGTATTAAGTTGAATGGATCATATCCATATCAAGATGGCTCAAGCTCGCATCTTTTTGGTGGATGGACTTTGGAATTGAATAAGTTCAGCTCCAGTGCAAACACATTAAATGCAAATGTGATGAGTTCAAATTTAGATATGAACGTTAGAGAAAAGGAATTAGATGGCGCTGCATGTGATGACGACAAGGATGATGACGAAGATGAAGGATGGGAATTTAAGGATGCATATTCAGAATGGAGGCCTGGAGATGTGAATAATATGGTAGGGAAGATGGTAACAATTTTCATGATAATTCTAACTGCTGTGTGATAGAATTTTTTAAGCTTATTTTTGGCGTTTATATTAGGAACTTTTTGGTCAAGATTTCAAATTCAATGGATGGTAGGCCAAGAATTGCACAGGGGTATTGCTTATTGTCCTCAAATTTTAAGTTTTTTAAATATACTGTCATGCTTTGCAGTTATCTGAAGATAAACTTCCTACTTGGATTGCAAACAGCATTTGCTTTTAGTGTATGATTTGGAATGGATTTATATCACAGCTTAATAATGTATATTAGATTACTTGATTGTGCCATGAAAATTATGTACATATATGAAATTATATTTCCACCTTGAATGCAGCTTATACATTTAATTTATGTTTTGAAGGTTGATTCCGAGGTGCATGCCTTTTCTGACAAAAATGCATACTCATCTGGGATTGGCAATGGATCAATTGATTTGTTTGGCACTGCAAATCAGTCTACTGATTTATTTTCCAATTCAACTGAAGTTGATTTAGTTTCCACCTCCAGTGATTTTCATAGTAGTTCCCAGGAAGTGAACTTATTTGAGGTTCAGTCAAGTATAGCAGCTCCAATCAGTTTTATTTCAGATACAAACTTAAACATTGAACGGACAGATATTAAAGATGGGTTGAACCCTAATTCGGATGTTGGATATGCTGAATCTGATTATGGTTTTGGGGAATTTACCACTGCATTCTCAGAAAGCGAACCAAAGCCAAGAGTAAGTTTTAACTGTCCTCCCTTGATTAGTTAGATTCTTATGGCATTGCACGACTGTGCATGATGAATTTGCTTACATGTTTCAGGAAGCATTGGATGATGATATGCTTTCTCCCTCTAAAGAAGCAGTATTGATGCTGGATGGCAAAGTTCAGGTTTGTAATTAATTATTTAATTGATAAAAAGCATATAGCTGGAGTTTGTACATCCCAATATTTTATGTAATTTCTCATTAATTTATAATATTGATATAATCCTCCTATATCTCTATTTAACCTTTTGTTGGATGTGGGCAAGGACCCCTGCTAGTAGATTTTATCAATTTATAGTCCACTTCCATTCTGTAATCCAGTATAGCAAATTTTCTAGATCCACGTGCAATGTATGTGATTGTGCTCCATGTTTAGTTGGACAATATAAATCTTTCTGTTGGTTTTCCGTTTTGCTCTATTAGTAGTCTATCATGTTTTTGCTGCATGTTCATTGCCTTCAAGAATATTGGTTCTGCATGCCTCCACACTTTGTTTTGATGTAAAATTCCTACACCTCAATTTAATATTTATTTATTTCTTATTATTATTTTTTTGTGGTGGACGGTTTAGGCAAGGTAGGACCCTTGCTAGTTGCTTTTATCTATTTTAGTACACTTCTATCACATACTACACAGTATAGGGAATTTTGCTAGATCCAAATGCAATGTATGCTGTGGTGCTCCATGTTTAGTTATACAAAATGAATCTTTCTGTTGGTTTTGCTGTATCAATAGTCTATCGTGTTTTCTGTTGCATGTTCATTGCCTTAAAGAATATTGAATCTACATGCTTCCAAGTTTTGCCTTTCTGGCTCCCAAACTTAGCCTTAAACTCTTAAAACACATCAATTCAAACTTTGGCCATTGTATCTTTTGCTCTTCATTCTTATCTGCATATCCATCGAGCCGTGTACTCTTAAAACTGATACATTTGTGTTGGAGAAATATCTTTTTCCCATGAGAGCAAAATAGAAAATGGTCATCTTATGCTTGTGCTCTAAAGTCCCTAGAAGACTTCAGGTGGAAAAATTGTAGAGTGAAATTCTGAGTCCTAGGATTTGGTATGTTTGGTTAAATGTGATTGGTAAGACCTTTTCCTTTTTTTTTTTTTTTGGAATGTTGAATATTATCTCGTTTATGGAGTGCATATCACAATATTAAGAATGGTTACAGGAGTTACATTTTTGGTTTTCTTGCATGTAATAAGATGAACAGTTATTATGTACAGAAGTTCATTTCACTTAGTATCCTTGTATAGTTCAGGAAGAGAGTTACCCCAAGAGAACTTTTAAATATCCAGAGTTATGATGTCATTTGCTTCATTATAGGCTTTGAGGGCCCTTCATTTCTTTGTCTGTACTGGCATCTTTAAAGTTCATTTATTTTTTTCTTATTCATAGACCGTGTATTTGGCTTTCCATACTCCACCTTTTCAGAGAATAAATGTTTATCTTGCGCTACCAGGAAAAGTGACTGCATCACATAACTAAATTTAATTCTGAGTTTACTTATTTTGGTAGCCAATTTTTCTTTGTTTTCCTTCATATAATTGTTTCTCACTTTTTTAGGGGAAGGAGACTAAGTCAAAGAATCATAAAGGTGCACTGCCCCTATCTATCTTCGGCGATGAAGAGCCAGAAACTAATGGTCATGTTGATGTTCAAGATGCTTTTATGCATCAGCCCACTTCTTATCAAAGAAATGGTCATGCTTCCAACTCAGTTATTTCTATCAATGATCTTATATCAAATTTATACAGCCAAGTCAAGCAAGCTTCTTCTGTGGACACCGTGCAAAAACCAATTGAAATCAAGTTGAGCCCATCTGATGCAGTGTCCAATTCAGATGTAGTGCATAATGATAATACGTGGGAATTTATGGATGCCTCATCTGAAAAGAGAAACAACGATGAGGCCTCTCTTTTTAGTGTTGAAGATGATCATTTGATCAGCTCTTCCAAGCTGCAGCTGAATAATTTTATAGATTATTATTCTAGATTAATGGATGAGTTGTGCTTTATTGCTGAAGTTCATATTGAGAGACTAAAGGTTTGTTCTAGAAAGAAACAATTGTCCTGTATTTCATTTTTTATCAATCTTTCTGAATAACTGCTGAATGTTAGAATCATCCTTTATTTATTTATTTATTTTTTTGTGGGTCAGAATGCTCAAAGTAGTGCTGCTCTTTCAAGCGAATTTGCAAAAGTGGCAGCTCTTGATAATGAAATCCTGGTACGTCATCCATTTACTCGTGCCTGCTTCCAGGGCTGTTCTTAAGTTTCTTAAGATCTAGCTCTTTGTTCTATAAATTATGTCATAAGTATATTTGAACTTCTACGAGATATGAAGCTCGCTGTACTGATATTCTTACTTTTTTCTGTTCTGGATTCTTAAAGAATGAGTGCATTTAAAAAATATAGACTATGTGTTGGGAGGCATGCTCAGAAGTCGGAAACTTCCATTTTAAAAAAATACGTAACACATGAAGAAAATTGTGAATTTCTATCATTTTTACCAACAAAAGATGCTAACATTTCCTTGTAGTTTAGACAGAATTCAGATATGGGACATTCTTGTTGATAATGAAATAATTTATTGTTCAAAATCAAGTTTTGATTGGATTGAAGTACGAAATACAGTGATGGGACTCTGGAACTGTCTTCTTTTTAATAAAAATGAAGTTATTGTGCATATTGTACATTTCGAATCTTGTTTACTTCGGAAACATCTATGATTTCTGTAGTTAAACACTATTCAAATGTGGAATATTTTTGTTGATACTTAGACAAGTAAATGTTAAAAAAGGCAATTAAGCACGTTTAATTCGAAGTAAATTCTAAATATGTTGTCGGTGACATTCTGTGAAACTTTCTTTATCTCAATCTTAAAATATCTATATTAAATCTAATACTTCCTATAGTTTGGACACATTTCATATCTGCTATGTTATAAAAACTGGCCAAACAGACCGGTTTGACAAGAAAAAGCTGGAACTGTTCTGGTTTAGGGTAAAAAACCGGAAACTTTGGAAACGTTCATAGGAGCCAAGATCTGGCTGGTTCAACACAAAGTTTTGGTTTTTATTTTCCCTACCTGTTTGCCCTTGGACTCTTTAGCTTTTCCAGGTCGATGCTCCAGTCATTTTTTTTAAACATTGCATATATAGGACATTAATTTTATTTTTTTATTTTTTATTTTTATTTTTTTTAACAATCAATAAATTTATGATTAAATATTAATTTTATTTTTAGCTTCTCACACATTCTTCATTTATTACATTAGTAGTTCAAGTCTTTTTCTAATGATTCCTAAGTGTAGTCACATTGTTAAGTTTTTGATTCAGCAATATGGGATTAGTTAAAGCTGGAATGAGGAAGTACTTGAACTGTTGGATATCATATTATTGTAAGAAATATATAATTCTCTCTACTGCAGTGGAGTACCTTCATTTGACTTTGTGTAGCCAAATGGACTGGTTTCCAGAGCATAATTTCTTGCAAATGTATACAACTTTTGAGTTAAATTGTAAAAAGATTTTCATCATGTATTGGAGCATCTTCAAGAGATTCTCTATTTTTAATTAACATATTTTACAATTTATAGAGCATTTATAAATTTAAAGAATAAAAAAATTTAGTACTCCTACAGACTCTTTATCTTTAGCATTTAATTTTACTATTCCCAGAAAATATTTATTATTCTTTCCTATCTTTTATTTTCACTTGCTTTCCTCTAAATTATTATACTATTTTTCTCCATTGAAAATTGAAATACTTTGAATGCATTTAATTAGAGAAAGTGAGTATTTTAAAATTTTAATTTGAAGAGTTTATTCGAGCTTAATTTTAAAGATTGACTCTTTAAAATAGAGAGTATTTTATGTTTAAAGAGCCTCTTGAAAATACTCTTACTATATAGAAACTTCTTTTAACTAAAAAAGCAAATTAGTCAATATACAATTTGGCTCCCAGAAAACATCTATAGACGTGAAAATTCAAAGCATATAATTCCACTGTGGTTGGAGGTGGGTATTGGCTCCCAAAACCCATCAAATTTCTTTTCTTTCTTGGTTTTCAAATACGCATACATATTTAGGAGCAGCAGCCAATACACCCACTGTTGGGGTGTTTAACCAGAGTCTTCGCATAACCCAAATCCTTGTGGGCTGTGAGACAAGAAACCTGTGTCGAGAGCAAGACAAGATGACCTTTCTTTGAAAACAGATAAAGTTGTACTTTTTTTTATTTAGAATTTCATGCTTAATTTTCACTGTAGAATGGATGTGTATTCCTCCGTCCATCACCGAAGTTACTTTCTGTCAAATCAGTTATCGGGATTAGTTACATGGAACTGAGCTTTCTCACATGGAACAAAAGTATCACCATCTTCTCAAAACTGCTCATAAACTAACATTTGTATTCTGTAAAATACGCAATAATCTATTAGATTATGTGTAATTTGAACAATGCATTTATAAACATGTAATAATAGAATCTCCATTTTCTAACAATTATGTGTAATTTTAACAATGCATTTATAAACATGTAATAGTAGTATCCCCATTTTCTAACAAGTGCTCATGAGAGACACTTCTATACTGCACAGAAGTAATAATTATTTAGCATATATGTAACTAGAACAAAATATTCAAGTGACATCCACGCTGGTGGATGAGTTTTGGGGCTGAGCATGCAAGTTTCCTTTTGTTAAGAGTTTTTAATGTATTCCAATTTGCTTCTTGATTTTTTTATTATTTTTTTTGGAGGTGTTGGAGTATATTTTTCTAAATCTAGCTACATATTTTGTATAAATTGTGCATGATAGGGAATTATTTTTCAAATAGCATTTACCCACCTTGCTTTTCTCATGTTTCTCTAAATAATTATACTATGCTTAGTGATTTATCCAGAACTTTTAAGGTTGTGGTGATGACTTCATTTTGATAAAGTCCCATTTGTATAGAATGGTTTCACCCGTTTGAATGGATGACTTGTTTTCAATTTTTATTTAGTCTTGTACTCGTGTTGTGCTTTTAATGTTATCAACTGATGTCTTTGCAATCACTTGTAGGAGGCTTCCAAGGAACTTGATCAAATGAATGTTATATTTAAAGAAGACAATTCACTGGATCATCCTTCAGGAGAAAGTTATCTCAAGGAATTTATTGAAGTTCTATTGGAGCCAAAGTTTCTAGTACTTGAATCAGAATATCACTTATCAGAAAAATTGTTACTAGTATGTAGTTTGTTCCTTAATCTCAATCTTTATTTTTTATTTTTTTTTTCTTTCAATAACAAATAACAAAAAATCCTTGCCTCTTTTACTTAAGTTATAGATAGTTTCTTGATCTTAGCCCCTATTTGACCCTCATTCTCATTCTCATTCTCATTCTCATTCTCATTCTCATTCTCATTCTCATTCTTCTACTCATTTTCAACCACACATTTTTCAATAAAATAATATTTTTCATCACATCAATAACTTTTCCTTCTTTTTTAACCACACATTCTCCATCAATCAACTATTCCAAAATACATTCTTCCAAAATAATGTGGCTCATAGACACTCTTATTTTCTTAACCTTTTCTGCATGTGTTTTGGTTGTTTAGTCGTTTACTAAGTTTTTTCTGATTAATAGGTGGAGCAGGATCTTAGATTAGCCATAGAACTTATTAAACATACGACAACAATGATTAAGATATTGAAGTTAGGAACATTGGACGAACAACAAATGTATGTTACCACATGGTCCAAGATGATCTCTGTTTGCAGTCAAGAGTTGAAGCATGGTTCCTTAATTTGGAAGCAGGCAATCGAGAAGAAAATTCAAAGTCAGATACTATCTGAAACTCAAGGTATGGCACTATTAATTTTTTGTTATCATGTTAAGGCCACTGTTTGAGTATAATTATATTTTCTTTATCACCAGTTTTATAAGGTTGAATGATTTTAGAATATGACTGGGCCACTGGCTATGATAACGAAACACTTGCCTAAGCTTGAAAGGTTCACCTTATAAGTATGCCTAATAAGTAAATAAGTTTTTAAAATATACTTATTTTTTATTGGTCAAAGTTACGAGTACCTAGAATAAAGGAAACTCGCTACTCATTGGTAAAAAAGAGAGAGAGGACCAATTGAAGTATCCGCTGGTCCTTGGACACTGCAGTGTCTGCCTTGGAAAAATTCTGTTCCTGTATTCCTTAAATCAATCTTGGCTTGATAGCACGGTTTTGATTAGGCAAGTTATTTTTTAAATTAGCAACTTTTTTTATTTGATGTAAGAAAAAAGTAATGCATCCAAACATGCTTGGAAACAAAGTGTTACTTATAAACTTTTGCCTTTTCCTGTGGTTAGCCTAACATGCTAGGACTCTGCGTGCTTATTTCTAAATTTATGATTCTTGTATTCGTGATAATAATGTTGACAGGAAGGGAGTTTATATTAGCCCTCGGAGAGATTTACAGGGTTGTACTGATACTTGAAGCTTCGGCCAAAATTTTCAAGCCTTGGACCATATCCTGTTGGTCAAGCATCGAAATTCTTCTAGAGGAATGTCATACTCTATGGTCAACTTCAGGATTTGAAGAAGCTCTTATGAGCGTTTCAGAAATGTCATCATCTGATGATGCATCACTGATGAAGTCCATTAAGTACATTAGTGGTCTTGATGCATTTGCTCTTCAAAACTGTGTTTTCACACAACATGAATCTTTATGCCGGCTATCAATTTTATCTGTAGGAGCAGTACCAGGTGGGTAAACTTCACTAAAATGGGACGTACAAATCAAATCTATCTTAGCTTCTTGATATTATTTTCCAATGATATTCAGGTTTTTTTATTCAATTTTTTATTTTTGTATTTCTGAACTCAGGCATGAAGATGATAATGTGGGAAGATGAACAGTACTTTGTGACAGTAGCGAATTTGTGGGCTAATATGGTAAGCCATAATCCTCCTGAATTGCCGCATTTGCCCATTGGTCGATGAGGCAAAACAAATAAGGAACGAGGTTCTTTCAATCAGCATCACATTGGGTTGAGATAAGTTCCTCAACAAGGTTTGATGAAGAACAGCAATGTATTCATTCATTTCTAGAAATGGGGCACTAATTTTGTCTTTTATTTGGCTTTCTTTTTGTATAGGTTGTGTAAGAATAGTGGATATATTATTATTTGTTGTAGAAGCTTGCGTCGGTATATACGTATTCCAGATTAAAAGTTTTGGTTTGGATTATAGAAAAACAATTTATTTTTGGCCTCTAAATGTCAGTTATTTTGCATAATGTGAGATCTTTTAATTAAAAAGTGACGTGTGTAGACATAAAAATAATAAATAAATAAAATAACAAATAATGGATTGGGTCGATTTAAATAATTAGTCCAATTAAATTCACTAAATTAAAACCTGTTAAAGCCTATGAAATTTTAAAAGTCCAATCCACTACTTCAAAATTCAAAATTATTCAATTATAATTATTATAATTGAATTAATTGAGTGGTTATTAAAATTGATCACGAATTTTTCCTATAAATAGAGTCAAAGGTTCAAGGGGAAAAAGGCACGAGTGCAGAAGAAAATCACGAAGTGCTGAAGAAATTTCCCCAATTTCAAGTCCGACGAATACGAAGAAGATTAAAATCTTTTTCAAATCAGGCAAACTCAAGAAGATCAAAATCTTCTTTGAATTAAATCAAGACCAAATCCAAAGTTTCGGAGTGCAAATTCAAGCTCCGAAATACAGGCGTCGAATAAGTCAAGTCATCAACAAATCAAATTCTCGACAAATCTCGAAGCCAAGAATTCAAGCGACGTGGTCCCTTGCCTTCAAACATCAGGATCATTAATCAGGAGATTTTTACAATTACAAGAACTTTCCTATCCATTTTTATTTACTAAAAATACAATTTGTAATGATTTCTGTATTTTAATTTGCGAAATTCGTCGTACAAATTTCTTAGCACGCTCAGTGGGACCTTCTCGTCCTCTCATCTTTTGATCTCAGAATCTTTAACTTTCAACCACTACATCAACAATGGCAAACGAACAGGCAAAGCAAACCATGACTCATCTTGAAGAGACACTTGCTGAACTATTCCGTGGGACCAAAGTCCAAATAAAAAGTGGCAAAACTCAACTGGTCCCACCACTAAAGAAGTTCTCCAACAAAGGCAGAATGAAAATTGCTTTCACAAAGCCAAACTCTCGTTCAACAGAAAAGATCAAGAGTTCGACGAAAAACTCTCGTTCTGGCTCTGTCTCTAGTGGCAGATCCTCATCTGGATTCCCTCATATCATTTCTCTGCAAAGGTGGGGAGACTATACGTCGTCTGAAGAATCGTTTGAACTAGTGATGGTCATGGAAGCGATATCGGGCTCAGATGATCGAATACAACAAATGGCTTTAGCCATTGAAAAACTAACGAATTCACTAGAAGAGAAAGACGCTCAGGTTGCTGCACTCATGCACAGGCTAGAGCTGCAAAATCTGTTAAAAGAATATCAAGAAAATTCAGGATCTTCCAAAGCTAAAGATCTGAAAGTCCGAGAACGCCAACAGAAACAAGATATGCATGATCGAACAGTTGTGCAAAACGTTCTGCGCGATACCACTCAGCTCTCTGTTGGCTCTCTATCCGTCCACCAACTTCAACATATGATTGCGGACACCATTCGTGCCCAGTATGGTGGTTCATTGCAATCATCATTGGTGTATGCCAAGCCCTATAGTCGTTGAATTGACGAAATAAAAATGCCACTCTGTTACCAACCTCCAAAATTCCAGTGTTTTGATGGGAAGGGCAACCCGAAGCAACATGTTGCTCATTTTATCGAGACGTGTAACAATGCAGGCACTTACAATGATACATGGTGTAACAGTTCGTACGCTCCCTCAAAAGTGTCGCATTCGAATGGTATACCGACTTACAGGCCGGGTCAATTGATAGTTGGGATCAACTTGAATGAGAATTCCTAACACGTTTCTACAGCACCGGCAAACTGTCAGCCTTCTAGAACTTTCTCGAACGAAGCAGAGCAAGGAAGAGCCTGTTGCAGAATACATCGAACGCTGGAGGAACCTCATGCTCAATTGCAAAGAACAAATAAGCGAAGCATCTTCTATTGACATGTGTGTACAAGGCATGGGATTACTCTATAACCTCCAGGCAAATATGTCTCACTCCTTTGAAGAGTTGGCAATATGTGCTCATGACCTGGAGCTCCAGATTGCTAGGCATGGGAGTTACTTATCGAGTGACCCACGTGACAAGAGAGATCCTAAGAAAGAAATAAAGAAGGACGTCAAGACAGGTAAGTTCAAGAAGTAATCGCGATTTCCACTTTTCCTGCAAAGATTGCCTTCCAAGGGTTGAAGTCAAATACAAATCCAAAGCCAGAGTTCAGACCTACTAAAGGACTAGTCCAAAGCAGATGTCATGTAACTTTGAAAGAATTTGAAGAGAAGGAGTACCCATCCTCAGATTCCGAAGTTCTCGGAATTCTGGATCAACTCTTTGAATAGAATATAATCGAACTTCCTACACCAAAGAGACCTGAGGAAGTTGGTAAGGTTGATCATCCCAAATATTGTAAATTTCACAGAATCATCAGTCATCCGGTTGAAAAATATTTTGTACTGAATGATCTTATTGTTCGCTTGGACAAAGAAAATAAGATCAAGCTTGAAACCGGTGAAAACCCAAGACAGTCTGTTCAATGGTTTCGTTTGGATCGTTTGATCTAATCCCCATTACAGAGGAGGAACATACATGTTCTCACGCATACAATGCCTGTAAATCTTCGAGTGAGGAGTTTGGACCGCTTCTTCCAAAAGGAGCCATCCTAGTGAAGTTTGAAGTAGACGGAGAAGTTACCACCAATCGTCCAACCTTTTACGAAATTATGACAGATGATTTGGACGTCATCGAAAGACTCCACAATTTTCAGGTTCTAGTGTTTGTGACGAAAACCAAGACCAAGGAACAACCAAAGGAGAAGGTCTAAAGCCAAATCAGACGTGTCTACTAAATCAACGGGAGTAGAAGCTGCTTCACGCATCCCTCCTAGACTGCTATTCCTGGGTGATTATTTTCCCAATGGTTTCTTCGACAATGAATGTTTTACCTCCAATGTTGTTAATGTGGAGGAGAAAAATGAAGCAAAGAACATATCGAGAGAGATGTTCAAACAACGTGGTGGAATCTCAAGCCCTTATCATTGGCTTGGAGACAGCGTTATATATGAACATCCATCAACTAGAAGTCTTTGAAAATTCTAAATTGATAATCAACCAACTTCTAGCCGTGTACGAAATCCATAATTCAGACTTGAAACCAGATCATGAATATGCATCAATGCTTATGAAATGATTTGATTCGTTAAAAATCAAATTCATACCCAGGAATGAAAATAGAGAAGCTGATGTCTTAGCTAATTTGGCCGCTATTTTAGCCAGGACGAATGAAGATTTTTCTCCCTCTATTTTAATTGCTCAAAGATGGGTGCTTCCGTCATTACTACCCGGTGATATGGAAGAAAATAATAGCGTCGAGGTACTCGAAGATGAGGAAAATGAAGATTGGAGACAACCGATAATCGATTTCCTTCAGCATCAAAAGCTATCTGACAATCCACGACGAAAAATCGAAATCAAAAGGCGTGCCTCCCGCTTTGTCTTCTATAAGGGAACACTTTATCGACGATCATTCAATGGAGTTTTCCTCCGATACTTAAATAATGATGAAACAAAACGTGTCGTGGAGGAAGCCC
>CAIGRB010150503.1:4334-16672 GCA_903798255.1 Fraxinus quadrangulata
TCCATTTCCAAGATCCAAAATTCAAAAGGAAAAAAGATAACAGGGAAAGAAACCTGATTATTGGTCATTAATCCAGCTGTTAAACCAGGGTCAACGCCTCTTAATCTGTGCCCTCGTTCATGGCTTCTTGCGATCCTCCATTCTCCTATTTCAATATCTAATTTTTATAGTACCTCCAGCCTTTCAAATTCAGTCATAGCAATTTTTTTATAATCTTTCTACATTTTTTGTGTATTTTCTTCTGTAATGGTGGTTTCTTTTTCTATGCAATCATGTATTTTTGCATGTAATAGTAAGTGTATCACAGTTTCAAGATTTTCAAGATAACGCCTGGTTTGAAGATCAGAGATGCGGAGTTTCAGTCGGGGCGCTGTTTTTTCTATTTTTATCTTTCTTTTCGTATATGGGTGCTCTTCGATTATTGACAATCTTAGTCAGGCGTAAGTTTTTGTTTGCGAACATGTGCATTTGCTTCTAATTTCTTGATATGGTTCGTTATGGTTTCTTTAAACTTGGTGATGCGTTGTGTTTTTCTTCGTTTCTGGTGTGAAAAAAATTCTAATCTGGGAACCTTGTAGAGAAAATCGTTCTTAGTAGCAGTGTTATTCCAAATGTTCTGTTTCCCTAGTGGTCTTCACAAACCTTGTTGGGGCTATAGGGTATTCATAGTTGTATTTTGCATTCTTAAACTTGCGCCATAGAGGTTTGAGTAAGGGGACTTTTGTAATTTGTAGTGTCACTAAGCAATAAAATTAAATAAAAAATGGAATTTTTTCTGGAGATGGACAAAATATCTGTTACTATGGTAAATTTACTTTTCTGACCTAGAACGGAGTATTGTGGAAATGATGCTAAGTTTTTTTGGATCTTCCTGGTCAGAAATATTTAAACCAGACCATTAAAATCCAAACAACGGGTGGTCATGAGTTAGAGCCTTATTGTTCTTGGACTGTACACCTGTTACAAATGTCTTGAAATAAAAACTTACCTTTGCAGACGATAAACTAAATAAAGAAAGAATAATAGATATTTGTTGTTGAGCCCTCTAGCCTACTTGCTAAATGAAGAGGAGCAAAACTTTTCTGTTGTATTGTCGGGTGCAAATTATTGATTGAACTCCAAAACACAGAATGGAATTGTTCTGATTATTAACCCAATATCTCTACATATATATGGAATTTGGCCCTTAGAAATTTGCTTGACTAAATTTACCTAGAAATTCTGATGATAACTGCACGAGGAACCACACATTACAAGAGAATCTGGTTCTTATATCTGTTTCTTGAGCTAGCCTTTTATTTTGGTGATTTAACACGAGCATATGATGCATCGTTTATTCACCTACACATTCTTAATTTATTTTAAGCTTCAGGTGACACATCAATACCCTTGTTACTTATGGAGTGAATTCACATTCCTTACCCATATGTGACAATTTCAAGAATAATTTACGAACATATGCTAATTAATAGTAGGTCTATAGTCAAATTACACTTACAGAGCAAGATCCATTTGAACAGGTATCTTCTTTTGAATCAACATGTGATGTGTCTCCACATGCTATCGTCTTTTCATCTGATTACTAGATCTGCTTTAGATATTTCTTGGCTGATTCTCCCTCCTAATATGTAAAAAGGATATTAAAATTAAACCAGTTCCTCCTGTAATTTACTCTATGCTGCCTCCTTCATGTTGTTACATGGAGACACATACACTAGGCAGTCTACCTGACTGATTTATGCTGCTGGTCAAATCTCACTAGGAGATGTACCTGCTTTTTCTATCATTCTGATGCGACCCATTATTATTGCAGGTTTCCTATTATAGAACCTGATCCTGGTCACACAAAACTCCGCCTTTCAAGAGAAGGTTTGGAAGCAATTGAGAGAATAACAACTCCTATTGCAGCTGTTGCTGTAAGTTGTAGATTAATCTCCATGAACGTGTCAACTTGCAATTTCTTATTTAATTTGTTCCTAATGCATGTCAGAATCAGTATGTTCACATGTGTTTACAATGAGATATAAGAATTAGCAGAATCAATATATTTTCCATATTTTATTCCTTTTTTCTTTTTTTCTGAGTAGGTGGTTTTCAACCTGTTCTATCTCTGACTGCATGTCATGGAGCTTATATTGTTCACATTGCAAATATTGTCTGCCTGAGTTGCTCTATCCACGAATTTGATTTCTTCATTTGATTCCACTTTATTTGTGTCTGTCTTGCCAGGTCATTGGTCCAGGTCGATCGGGAAAATCTTTCCTACTCAATCAACTTATCTCCCTTTCATGTTATGAAGGTGCTGTCTATTTATTTAGACATGTAACATGTTACTTCCAATGTTATCTTGTGATCTGATTTCTTCTCATTCCTGAGATTAAAGTTCAAATTTTACAGGTTTTGGTGTGGGGCACATTCGTGATACTGAGACAAAAGGTATACTAGTTTATCTGGGATATGGATTCTGTTCGTAGGACGTAGATAATAAGCCATTTCTAGATGTAACTGTTTAATTGTTTTTCTCAGGAATATGGGTTTGGGGAGCTCCACTGGAATTGGATATAGATGGAGTAAAAACTTCTGTCTTCTATCTTGATACAGAGGGCTTTGATAGCTTTGGGAAATCTAATGTATATGACGACAGGTAATATCTGAAGTACACGATTTACTTTTTTCTGCTAAAAACTTACATATTAAAAGGAAAAAATTGGCTGTCAACGGATATTTGTGATTCTTGGTTACTCTTGTCTTTCAGGATTTTTGCCCTGGCTACTGTCATGAGTTCTGTGCTTATATATAACCTACCTGAGATGGTTCGTTACTTCGCTCTGGAGCACTCATCTATCATTATCCCGTGCTGCATGATGATGTGTCGATTCAAAATACATATTTTGGTTATATTATAGATATGTCAAATTTTGTGCAGCACATTCTTTTCGTAGTACTCACAATGTATTAGTCATGACTCATGTTTAGTAACTTAATATGGATATGCACATACGATTCTTGAGAAACTAAAAGCAGATATCAAGTGCCATTAGTCCATTTATAATTTTCTCTAAACGGAGTTATCTTAGTATGCCCGAAAGCCCGAAGTTCATTTTCTTGGTCTATACTAGAACAGTATATGTGTGTGTGATTCTGTTTATGATGATGTGTTAATTTTATTTCATGCTTAGGTTCGTGAAACAGATATATCTCGATTATCTTTTGCAGTTGAGCTGGCTGAAGAGTTTTATGGCAGGTATTTAGTAAATCGTGGGCTTACAGTGTTACAAATGCTATAGACTTGGGTTAATTTAATTTACTTTTATCCCCAGGGGGGAATTTTTTTCCACTGATATTAGTTTGTTTTTCTTGCATGTACATCCTTAACAGAGTGAAGGTAATTGTTGCACCTTTTTAATATTTTATCAGGATATTATCTTAACAGTAAATAAAAACAAAGAAATGAGATTTTCCAGGCATCATCTTTGCTATACATTAATGTTTCCTGCAGGGGCAAGAAGTTGCTTTTGAACCAGCTAAGCTCCTGTGGCTAATCCAACGTGATTTTCTATGTAAGTCTTCCTATGATGTTTAAGAATGATCTATGGTCATAAAGCGGCATGTTATTATGTTACATGCACTTATTGTTGTAAACGATATCCATTTTTCCCCCTATAATGGAAGATTAGTTCTTTCTGGTGTGCATGTGTATGGAATATCTTGGTAAAATTGCCTCTGTTCATTTTCATTTTTTTTTTGGCACATGCAGTAGGAAAATCTGTGCAAGAAATGATAGACGAGGCTCTCCGACATGTCCCAAATGCTGATGGTTTGTTTTCCTTTGCCTGTGTATATTTATTTAGGAACTTATCCTTTTAGAAGAGTGTAACAGAATTTATTTTGGTGCTTATTGTTAGCAGGGGACAAGAATATTGATCAGGTATTTTTCTGTTTGAAGTTTTTGGAGTTATTCCAGTAATATTTTGAGGCAAGATGATATTATGTGGGTTTTATTTTCAGGTCAACCAGATCCGCGATTCTTTAGCAATCTTGGGAACTAACAGCACTGCCTTTAGCTTACCACTGGTATGTTTTACTTTTTCGTTATTTATCTATATTGTTATGTTCCATAGCACTTATTGCACATTCTCCTATATGATGCCTAGCTTTAGGACCTTTTAAGTGGAATATAAAAAACATTTATTAGGATAAACTTATTCCACATTTCTTTGAATTTTGAGAGAAATGGTGATGCAGGAACCCTATGTTCTTTGGTTTAAGGGCTCTGCTGCAATGAAATGGTGGTTGGTTGATGAAATAAACTCTGGGGAATTGAGGTTATGTTCAAATTCTGTACGTTATTAGGCTAATTATATGCTAGAATCTAGCATATTCAAAACTCCTAAAACAAGTAGAAACTACTAACAAATCCTCGAAGGGATCTGCGCAATTTGAAATTTCTACATCTCAGTCTAAGTATGAGCCCAATGAATGAAAAGTTTTCCTTGTCTACTCGAATTGCTGAACAAACTAAACAAAGTGCTTATACAATCCTAATCCTAATTGATTATAAGACAAATTAAGAAGATCATAAAGAGGAAAATTTAAAAGTAAATTCTTCTTTAACTTGGATTTTTTTGCTTGCCGCTTCTACATCCAAGAAGTTGCCTGGTATGGTTTTTAGAGGCAGAAGATGCCTTAATGTTACAGTGAGTGATATATATCTTATGGGAGTTTCTGAACAGTTCAAGTACTGAATAAAAGTGGTTGGATTATCGTTCATGTAATTGGAGGGCTTTTCTGACAAATTGGCTTATGGGTTCAAATAATAATCTGTTGGGAGTGAGAATTAATAAATTTTGATATTATTTTTCAATAATACTGAATCAAGAAGTATTTCAGGTCACCTTTTTACTGTTTGTTGTAATCACTTACTAAATCCCGGATGTTTCCTGAATCAATGCTTAACCTGTGCCTACTTCCAAAATCAACGAATATCTGAGTTCCTTACCATCGGCATAATAGTAAGAAATGACATCTGCGGGGAATAGGCTTGCTTCTTCCTAGCGATCGAGTGGTCCTCCCTCTTCCAGTTCACCCCCGGTTCGCACACTGCTGCTTTCATAGATGTCGTGCGAAGGGACAGAGCTAATGGATGCCTATTCCGTTCTCCTGCGGAAGCTCCTGCTCAAGAGTTCAAAAGAGTTCCTTACCATCGGCATAATAGTAAGAAATGACATCTGCGGGGAATAGGCTTGCTTCTTCCTAGCGATCGAGTGGTCCTCCCTCTTCCTGTTCACCACTGGTTCACCCATCGTTGCTTTCATTGATGTTGTGCGAAGGGACATAGCTAATGGATGGCTATTCCGTTCTCCTGCGGAAGCTCCTGCTCAAGAGTTCAAACAAACAGAAAAGAGCTGTGCGTAACATTCAATTTACCATGGGCAGCAACAAAGAATAAAAAATGTGCAAAGTGGAAGATTTTCAATGAGATTAAAAAGTGAAATATGTGTCTTAAAGTCATATATCACTACCACTGTGTGGTTTCATCCTCGTCAGTTTTGTCGTCACTGCATTAATTAGTGCAGATATAGTGGTTTCAAATTTCTATACCCCTAGAGTGTGCAATGGTAGGGAAAAGTAGGAGCTAAAACATCACTCATCCTTCTCCTTTGTTGGTCTTGGTCGCCTGAAATTATAATCATTTTGTGCAATAAAAAGAGCCTGGTTGCTTGGTACATCTTGCACAAATATATTAGAAAATTGTTATCAGTTTGGGAAATAGCCGTATGGAAGTAAATAACTTTATTGTTCTTTTGTCTGAAATGTTTTGATAATGAATTATGAGCAACAAAGGCATCAATTATCTTTGCATAATTCTTCACCCGTATGCAAAGATATAATGGCATGTGTAATAGCTTCTTAATGGCATTTGCTTTATACTAAGCTTTTCTTGATATTATTAAACATGTGCGTGTGTATCATTGAATTGATAGCACATTCTGAACTGTTGTGCAGCCTCATCTCCAGCGTACAAAGCTTTGTGACATGAAGGACGATGAGCTAGATCCACTTTACGTACAAAAGAGGAAGAGGTTGAAAGAAATTGTTGCTTCCATCATCCGTCCAAAGATTGTCCAGGGTAAACCTCTCACTGGGAAGGAGTTTGTATCTTTTTTAGAGCAGGTTCTTTTTCTAATCCATATTGGTTGCAGTTTATATTAAATCCGTTCGATATTCAACATGTCTAGTCATTTTGAAGGTACCTTTTTCTTACTTTACAAACTTCCATTCCAGATTCTTGAAGCCCTAAACAAAGGGAAGATTCCATCGACAGGCTCCCTTGTCGAGGTCTTTAATAAGGGTATTCTTGATCAGTGTCTGAAACTTTACGGTGATCGTATGGATAACCTCGGTTTACCAGCATCCAAGGATTCTCTTCAGAAAGCTCATGAAGGTTCCAAAGACGTAGCCTTGAAAGTTTTTTATGAGCAACATTTTGGTCGTCACCATGCTAAGAGATCAGCTGAGAAATTGGTTGGAGAAATGGAAAAGGTTTTGAAACTGAACATAGATGTCTGAATGCAGTAATTCTTAGATTTTGTGCTCACAGATGTGTGTGTGCAGGTATACAAGAATTACATATTGGCAAATGAATTTCAATCTTCAGAACTGTGTGAGGCTCTATATACAAAATGCGAGGACAAAATGGACCAGCTTCAAGTCCTTAGACTTCCATCTATGGCTAAATTTAATGCTGGATTTCTTCATTGCAACCAAAGCTTTGAAAGGGAATGTGTTGGACCTTCTAAAAGTAGCTATGAGCTTAGAATGATGAAGGTTAGAAATGTTCTTTTCTCTTCATTTATGTCTTGTGCTGATTTTAATCATTTCCTCAGCGATTAGGGAATTTCAAGGAGGTTCATGTGAATCCATGTTGAGTTAAGATGAATACAGAAGATATGTATAAATGTATTTGAAGATAATCGTCATTAACTCAAATGTTGCATGACTGAAGAGAATGGCAAGCAAGCAGAAACAAGAGTCTGGGACTTGGAAAATAAGGAAATAATAATAAACAGCAGAAATCCTTTATGCATAAAATAGGATTACATTTTTGGATAAGATGGAATCTTAACTTGCTTATGAAGGATATATCATTTTGTTTGTCTTATTTGACAAATTTGAGAAAAAATCTTTTCATGAAGATTCAAATTAAGTTTTAATGATTATATTCTTTCAGTGTATTGTAGAAGAAATATCTACGGTCCATTGAATTTTTTTATATACTATTTTGTTGTCTTCATTTGTCTTCTTAGATTTCTTGTCCTTATTCTGAATTTTTTTCTTTTAAACATTTATTTTGTTAATGCAGATGTTAGGGAAGTCAAAATCTCAATTCATCGAAAAATATAATCACAGGCTTTTTAATTGGTTGGTGTCCTTTTCACTCGTCATGGTGATACTGGGTCGGTTTGTAATAAAGTTTATTTTGATAGAGATGGGAGCATGGATACTTTTTATATTCTTAGAGACGTATACACACATGTTTTGGTCCACGGAATCTCTTTATTACAACCGAGTGTGGCAAGTTATCATCACAACTTGGGAAACCCTCGTATACAGCCCCATCCTTGATTTGGACAGGTAGCATCTATGATCATTCGTTTTTTAGATGAACATATTTACTGTATTCTTCGATGTGGTCTGCAAATTGAATGTTGCTACTACTGATTTCGACTTCAGGAATAAGACATTTTCATTTCTTTCTGCTGTCTTTGAACATTGTGCTGCCACAGAAATATTTGCATTTCTATAGTATATTAACTTAACCTCTTATGGCTTGTTCAGTAAAGTGGACTCTTGACTGACAACAGTAAAGAAGAAAAAGAACTTGTAGCATTGAAGTGTTTAGTCATGTCCAATACTGCATGCTAAACATGCACCTATAGCATTGAAGTCAGGAATAAAAGAAAATGAAAAGGAGACGAGAGAGAAGAAAAACTGGATTGGTGTTGAAAATTTGAAGAAATTTTATTACTAATTTGGCATGAAAGGTTGCATAGAGTGGAGAGTATTAAAGAAGAGAAAGAAATTGAAATCTTGCACATAATACCGTCGTGTTAAATATTGCTTACCAAATGTTATGTTGAATTTTGAACTTCCTTGATATTGTTGTGACAGATGGGCGATTCCTCTTGGCACTATATTTGCAATATTGGTGCTTCGCCAGCTATGCTATGGAAGTAGGAAACACACTTATCATTGGCTGTTTCCTATGTACAATAATAAGAAAGTTCGACGAAGATCAGAATGATCAAACATGTATTACATCATCAGTATACCCCTCCTTTCATTCAATCTCTATGTTTATACTCAAAGCACGCTGGATTTATATGAACTATCGGCTGTTACTTCCATGCACACTTTAACCCGAAAATGGGAAGATTCAAGGTTCTGAGAAAGATTTGCAGCCCCAAAGAATGGTGTTGTCACAATTGCAATTATTTGTATCGCGTTATTGCCTGTCAATGATTATGAAACATGTGTCTAGTCATGAACCTTCAATATTACAGCAGAAATACGGTTTGGGACTTGAAATTGATGCATAATAAATCATATTTGGAGTTTCATTTGTTTGTTTCATTTTTTTTTTTGCCCAATATTTGCCGGTGCTGGTTAAAGTTTTCATCTAACCATTTATTATCATGTGATGCACCTTTTTTCTTTTGCCACCAGAGCTGCAGTGGGAATCACCAACCAGTAAGTCAACCGCCGATCTATCTCAATGCTGTCGGCAAGCAGCAACCTGGAGGCAAGAGGCTGCTTGCAAACTTAACTTATTTAGTTCATGTTTGGTCCCTATTTTTTAAACTCATCTTCTTCAAAATTCATTTTAAACTCCATGGATCCATAACTTTTATCAATTTTTATCATCTGTTGGCGACCCTACCACTGAATGGAGGTAATGTGCCTAACTCAGATGTGGAGCTACAAGGGATTGAGGGTGGTGACCACACCTGAAATATTTTTATTTTATTTTTTATAAATCATGTTAAAAAATTCATTTTTTTAATATATACACAATGTGCATATTTTTGCCCCCCTCAACATATTTAGCCCATGTTTGACAATCATTATTTTTGAGCTTTTTTTTTTTTTTTACACACATTTTTTATCATATTCATACAATAAAATGTTCTACATGTAAACTTAAATTTTTTTTTCCTATTTTTTAATCATATAGTACACGTTTTGTCTTCATTATTTCACATTATAATAAGAGAAACAGTATATATATATATTTTTTAAGAGTGTGTGGTTAATAAGAAGAGGAAGAAGAATGAATTATAATTTAATAGGAAATAATGGGAGCCAAATGGGAGCATATTCTCTTAAAAATAATTATTCAAAACATGATTTTTACCATTCAATGGTTGTCAAATAGGGGCTGAGTCTCCTATGTGAAAATCTTGACTTTACCTCTTTGTTTAGTAGATTTTTGCTTTTTTATCTTTTTCTTTTTGTTGAAATCGACCTAAATTAATATCATCGAAATCCAAAGTGAAAGTTTTCTATTTTTTATCAGTCACATGTCCGAAATTGTATATATACTTTTGGTCATCTACTTATCTTTGTTTACTTTCCTCTTATTGTCTGTCATCGATCTGAATATTTGTTGGTCTGGGCCTTCTCTATTTGGGCTGATTTGGAGCTCAATAGCTAATCTGTATGTACTTTGTCATCAACTTTTCCTTTCTTATAGACACGTAGTTGGGCCCTGATATTGGGCTTGAATAGTCAAGGGATTTAGCGGAAATTACCATATACACACTTTTTATAAAGGGAAAATTACACAAAATCCTACCTTTAAACTTTCAAATTCAAACATCAGGTATAAAATTATTTTTTTCAAAAATCAAGTGAAAAATTAAATTTATAATAATTATAAAATTAAATTAATAATATACCTAACTTATATACTATCCCTCTCTTCTCCCTATCCCTCACCCTTATCTCCTCTCTTTCTCACCATCAACGGAGAACCACCGCGTCGTCAAGAGAGCTCCGCTGGTAGAAGAGCACCGTAGTGCTCACTGCCCTGTCGTTGTGTGCAATGTTGCCTGCAGGCAATGCTGTTGTACGATGGTGCAGCGTCGCCTACAAAAAACTCCCGTCGGCGCTGTGTGGCAAGCATGTGTGTAGCGTGGTGTTGTGTAGCAGCGAATATAGACATGGAGTTGCTTGGATCTGTACACATGGTACATCGTCAATCTGTAGCTGCTACAACTTCGATCGTGGTCAGATCCCGATCTGTGTATAGAGAGGTGTGACGTCGTGGTGGTGGAGGCACCACATTGGTGTTGATGGTGGGGGCGCCGCAGGGAGGTAGCTACGGGATTTGTTTTTATTTCATGATTGTGCGTGGTTAATGGTGAATGACAATTAGGGATGGCAACGGTTCGGTTCGGGATCGGTTCTGCCAAAATCATAACCGCACCACCACATTTTTTGCCATACCATAACCGCACCATAACCACGTAAATCGGTTCGTATCCCGGTTCGATTCGGTTAATAACCATGAAAATAAATTATTTTTTATAAGTCTAAACTCCAACCGTCAAATTGAAAAAAAAAATTATGAAAAGAAGTCAATAAAAACAAAAACACAATACTAAGCTAATTTAGCAATCAATATCCCAAATAAAAATGCAAAAAATATCCCAACTTCCAAATGTAAAATTCGAATTTCACAAACAATATTTTTGCATTTACTTCACTTGGATTTTGTGAAGTACTCGGTGTACTTGATGAATCCTCTCGAATGCCAGTAGTGGTATTTCCAACTTCAACTGAAGCACTTCCAACTAAAGCGGGATGAGTCGAAAGAGAAGACGCGACCCATGGCAAGACATCCGATTACATGAAAAATAAAACACATTAATTGAAAAAATGCAACACTTTATTCAATTCACATCAATTAAAATACTTCCAATTGAGGTTTCAATTCACACTTCACAGAATCACAGGGCTATACTATATTCAATTCACATTTTGAAGTGTGAATTGCACAATTACTAGCCAAAACAATGCCTGGAACTACAGAAACCAATGCCAAATAAACCTTTACGGACTCTTTCTTACAAGTTATAACAAAAGCAAAAATAACTGTAAAAAATGGAGTAGTAGCACCAATAACTTGATTAAACAACACTAGAAGGTACCTTAATGAAGTATTCTCACATACAACAGAGAAACAGAAAATCACACTCAAAGCAAGAATCTTGCAAAACTACTTACGGCTATGTATTTGCTAGAACAGCACAATTTCAAGCCATTTTATGGCTAATAAACTATAGGTAGCACAAGACAATATGTATAAATTCTAATTCATAATCGCTGGGCGAGCTGTGAAAACTGGGCGACTGAGACACGATGGAGCAGGTGACTGGGTGAGCTACAAAAATCGACAAGATGAGGCAACGAAAATTGAGTTGCAGGAGGTCTGAGGAAGAGGCGAAAATTGAGTAGAGCTGGTGGAGACGGAGACGGAAGATGTGAAGGAAAGAGGCAGATTGAATATTCAAATTTCAGTGAAGACGGGAAGGCATAGCAAAATCGTTGTAAATGGTCTAGAGAAGGGTTGATATTTGAATTGAATGGTTGGGTCGTGGGCGAAATTCTAATGGGCTTAACTGGTTTAGAGCTTTACTTTAAAAAATATATATGGCCTTCAAATTGAGCCCAATAGTTCAAAATTGTCCAAGTAATTTTGGAAAAGATTAATGGAAAACTCAATTGTCTAATTAATTATTATTTTTAACGGGTAATCGGTTCGGGGCGGGCCATCGTCACTAAATACCATACCCGCCTCACCCTGAACCGGGTCATTAAAATCAAAATCATAACCACCTCATTGTACCATCAGTTCTATTTTTTTCTCCACATTCGGTTCAGTAAACCTCGATTTTCGATTTTAACAGTTCGAATTGCCATCCCTAATGACAATGGTGTTGCGTGGTGGTAGTGGTGGTGACATTTTCAGATCGATTTATGGTTGCCGCGGGGCGTTGCTCGTATGATGTGGTGATCCACAATTTGTTCACATTGATTGATTTTTAGGGAAAATGATGAAGATTGATTTTAGTGACCTCGCGGTAGCTATGTCAACGAGTCGAGCCCGAGCAAAAAAATGTTCGAGCTTTTTTGGGCACGAGTCGAGCCGAGCCGAGCCGAGCAAAGCCCGACTGAGTAAAAAAAGGCTCAGCCCGAGCCTTAGCCGGGCCGGCTCGATTTTTTTTTTTTTTAAATTTAAAATTTGTACATTTTATATGTGTTGTAAATTAAAT